>QNGE01001722.1:23417-128038 GCA_008508345.1 Paragonimus westermani
GTTGAGGTGAGCGGCGGCCCGAGCCACAGTACCTTTTGGTCAGGCTCATGGCTGTTTTGATGATGATGATGATGTACTCATAGCTCCTCGTTGATGTTGCTCAAGCAACATTGTAACTTTCCATCACGTCCAGATTGCTTAGATCTTGTATATCTGTTCCGTCGATTGGCTTCTGTTGCTGGTTTATTTAACTCCCGTATACGATGTTATCGGATCTACACAACAGCTAGCCCATTCAACTTTGATCTGATCGAATTGTGACCCAACTTGTACTCTTAAACCCCAATTTTAGCGCCAATTTTTGACTGAGCTATTTAGGATCCATTAAAATCTGTTGGGCTTGACCTCTGTGATAGCGCGTCACTTTACCATAAGCACAACTGTCAGTGTATAAATCAGTAGAATACATGCGAACCAATCTCGGTATTAGCACTACCAGGCAAGCTGTATAACTCACGAAGTTGCACCAATTTTGCCTGTGTACAGCATGACCTCACGCGCTACAGCAATACCTGAAGTAATGAATATTCTGATTGAGTGTTCAATACTAAGCGGTGACTGTCGAATCGGATGGAAAGCTGAAACATCTTTCATTCAATCCAAACAGATAATGAACGTTAAATGATAAGCACACATTCAGTTTCTTCACAGTCTGATCTGTTAGTCGTTCTGTACTGCTGTAAGTTGTACGGCCCATTTATATGATTAGCGGAGTAAATCTAAATAAGTTCATTCACTTGGTAGATGGCGTGACAGCTTGGCAGCGTTTATTCCGTCAGTTGTCAGCATGCACGCTAGCAATAAACGTAGAGGACATACATTTTATGTTATTGTCATTGGTGATGAATATTAATCACGGAGTAAGTCACGTATCACACACGTTTGACATCAGCAGAATGCAGACAAACAATTATATTTTCAATGAAAGGGGGGGCGTACTCAGCACTGAGAATAAGGGGCAGAACCCCGTTAAAAAATCTGCACAATAGTTGCACGAACTCTTATTTGACAACGCTGCATGACGGTTGCTCAAGCTTGTTGGATGTGCGGATACTCCTGTCAGAGGTTCAATATTTTGCCAGAAATGACCTACATAATACTACGGAAGTGTGAACGAGAGGTTTTAAAGCACCAAGTGAGTGGGTGAAACTATTTAACGATGTACATAGCACATGTAAGAGTGTTTATGGTAAAGGTGTTGGAACTCATGTTATAAGTGCGACTGGTTGATAGTGATTTGTATCAGAGTTTGTTCATGTTTATGCACTTAGGGGTGTATTTCTGGTGTAATGTGAAACAATCGTACAAACTGTGATTGAAAAACGTGTCACTAGGACTGCCGCACACAACACTGGACACATTTTTCATTCAGTTGGTATGCAGTGTATTACAAATGAACGCCCTGTGTAGGATTGCTTACAATCTCGTGCCTATTTGTGGTATACAATGTGAGGCCACTTTTCGCGCGACAGATGCGTCGAATTCTGCCCGTTACTTTCCTGTTAAGACCTCGTTTTATGGCATCATTTCGCCAGTTTCGTGAGGGCGACTTCGTTACCAAGGTTTGACCGACATATTTTCTGTTTCTTGACCTTTTATAAAGAAACTCCTTTCAAATTCTGTCAGTTTACCATGATCTCTTAGTCCTGCTGAGTGGCTTCAGTTGTGAGTAGGATTATTTCACCCAGCCGCGCCTTTTATGATCGTGTTGGTTTGTTGTAGCCTATGATTTCAACTAGGCCAGCCGATCGTCTGGAAACTAGAAGTTCTCAATCTGTTGAGCAACTCTACCCTAGTGGACATGCAGGGGAATTACAAAGGTGTTGGATACTCCTTAGAAATGTTTGGCAGTTACTTTCTGACTTGTTTCAAATTCCTTTATAATTACCTTTGCGAATTGTTTATTACTTAGGCGTAAACTGACCTCCCACTTAGTCCGCATGAAAATTCCCATACCGATTATTGCCATTGTATATACAGGGATTAAGGTGGCCACCTGTGCTTATACTTACGGGTGGTCGTCGGAGTCCGGTTGCCACGGTGCAGCCTCCACACTGTTGCTCGCGAATGGATGATAAAGTCTTGTTTCATTCTTTTTCCAACTTGCAGTAGTCCACCTCTGTGAATCTGCTTTTAGCCAACGTAGAGAAAATGTATGTGTAAGTTACCAGTCGTAAGCACAACACTTTCTAAAACTGTCCATCAACACCCTCCAAAAGTGATATGAAGCTATATAAGTTGTGGGTTGCTACCGTACACTCATTGAGCTCGTGTCAGTCCACTGGTAACGACACTGATTATTGTTCACGCAGTTACTAGTTTGAGCATGAGTTGCCTTTGTGTAGGTCAAAAGAGCCTCGCACTATCCAGCCTACTCACGTAACCCGAAATATCACATGGTTTCGAGCACAAAATCTGTGGATCTTATCTCACGTTTTTTGCGAATTGATAGATTATAAATAAACTGAACATTTGGTCTGTATTTCACCACATTTCACCTGACGACATGTTTCTTTAGTAGAACTCGACTGCGGTTACATGCCTACTTCACAAGCACGGTTCACTTTGTCATTCACAGACAAAAGTCTTCGATACCAAAACTGCGCCTGCTGTCCGTTGTGCTTATCTAGCTTGTTTGGATTCGGCATTCACGAATGGTGAGTTCATCGACTAGTTTCAGTTTCTCACTGTAACGGACTACTCTGGTATCGTCTTGTCAATGTTTAACCTCCTCGATCTTGGTTACAGTTGATATTCAAGATCGATTGTCTCCTGCAGTTCATGCTAGCTTGCTCACCATAGTCGAACGAGCAGTCGGTCAGCCGAATCACTCGCCGGTTGTATCCGAAGCTGTTTGTGCTTCATTGATTTGGTTGCGATACTTTTTGGCCAAAGCTAACAGACCACTGTGCCACGAGACGATCAAATCCACTGCCATTTGGACTCTTTTGCTGGGAACCTCAACCACAACCAATCGTCGTCCTTGGTTTAGCGAGCGATTTCTGCAAACCGCACCCGATTACGGTATGTCACGAAGTGGGATTATTTCAATCTTTTCTCGTGTTATGTTGATTTTCATGGATAGTTCCAAGCGAAAACGGGCTCCTACTTTTTTGTGCCCACTTCTTTTTCAGTACTTCGTAAACTGGCGAATTTGATGGAGCTCGTACTACGTGAACTAAATCTGTTGATTCCAGATGAAGTATTGAGGTTAGTGGTTGACCAAATGACCCTTTTATTTTCATCGTGTTTTTCGGCGCGTTGTCAAATGCATCTCCTAGATTGTTAAGCAGAGAACATATGAGGACTGTGAGACTGAAGACACAAGTACTAATGCTTGGGAGTACTAGTACAGTCCACATCACAACTGACATCTCGATCACCGAATTCAACGATCATCGATCACTTCCTGGACAGCAGTTTTCCGTTAAGTTCCACCTAGGCGTTCACACTCGTTTGTGTAATTAATGTGTCCTGGTTGCTGCTACTCATACAGAGACAGTTACATTGAGTTATTAATGTCCAAATTCGCGTTTAAAAATGGGCTTATTGGCTTAGTCTAGTGGTGATAGCTATGACCAAGAGTGATTACCGAGCGGTACTATTGTATGTCCCTCTTTTGACCCATCTTCTGTTCCACAACGCGTGCTTGATAATGGTAGGGGAAAAAAATCGTGCTGCTTTAAGTTGTGATTCCGACGTTGTACACGCATGTGATTCACGAAAGGAATTCGCGGAAATTGAAAAAGACGAGAGGGACGTTAGTCATTTTGGTTAACAGATCCTTGCATACAAACGTGTTTGCAGTAAACCAACTTCACGTTTTATTGTGTTGTAAGTTGTCTGGTTATATCGTCGGCGTGCCATCATTAACAACTGTGGGTGTCACCTTACGAAAAGGAGGTAGGCATTCTTGGTAGCACTCAAAGTTTATGCATATCAGATCTTGTCTCGTTTAGGTTTTCTGGAGATACGCGCAACCCTAACGGTATTTCTGTGCTCTTCATTTCAGTTGTGTCTATCGGAATCTTGTGCTGCTCGCCATCCATCCTCATTATGGTTCGGTTCGTAAGCCCGCTTCAGAGTGCATAATGTCGTTGATTCGCAAGGCGCCTGAGTCGGACCGTTGGACATTTGCAAACAGATTACTGTGTGATCTCTCTCTTTGTCTCGCCGAAGGCGAAGAGGATAGCCGCTTTAACAAACCTATTGCAGAGACGACTGGAGTTGGAATCAATAAAACTGTCCATAAACCGATTACGAATACAGTCGAAACTGTTGGACCTCGAGTCTGGAACGAGGTAGCCCCCGAGCATCCGGACACAAATTTGCCGGCTACCATAGCTGAGAGACGACGCTGTCGTACGGTTGGATCTTATGCGGCCAAACTGGTTGCTGATTTGGTCCGTATCACCTCGTTCTGCAGTGATTATTGTGTGAATAACGAGCGGGCCGCAAAGAAAACCCCCAAGGACAGTTCAAATGTTCGGAAAGATTTACCGGTGGAATACTGGCGAAACGTGATTGGTTTGTACCTTGCTAGCTTGTTGCCAGCTAGCCACACAATAGTCAGTGAGTGCGTCATCGTTTTACGTTTTCATTCTTCTCGTCTCGAGTAGACAACCGTTCGGCCCTACGTAGGAGGTTGCCACCTTATCACCGTTTACGTAACTTACAGAACTAACTTTGGTTTAGCAGGGTTCTCGTAAAAGAACAGTCCTTTAAGTAATTAGATATCGTCCGTTCGTTGGTCATTATCGGAATTGCTTTCTCCATAGTCTATTCATATTAGACACATTTGTATTGAGATGTTACTTCACAGAAATGGAGACATAGCCTGATCGGTTGGTTGTTTTCGTTTCACTGCTGTATTCCCTCAAATCTGTTCAAAAGTCACTGGCATCCCGACGTTATGGGAAAGGCTACGACGATACATTGGTCTCCCCAAGTTGGCTGACGATCCTGACTGGATTAACTTCGTGGGCGAGGATTATTTGTCCTCCAAGTGGTCAGAACTAGCAAGCTATTTTGCAAATTTGTCCTGTTTGGATCAGGTGAGTACGGCTATCCATTCAACTGTCGCAACCTACCTGCCTCGACACTTTTTCCCTAAAAGTTACCAAAATGATCCATGGTTTTCACATTTTTGTTTTCTGTAATTCCGGGCTACCAGTTTGTATCTCTGTCAATTTTATGTTTTGTTATGTTCTTATGGAGCTTGTCATTTCTTTTGAACTTTTTCTGTCTAATTTTTTCGTGATCATCACTGCCAGCAGTTCTTCGGAGATTCAAACCTTCGTTTTCAAATCCGTAGAGAAATAAAGAGTCACATACAAGGCAAAGTTCACGTAAATCACCGTCTATGATCGGACACGTTTAGACAATTGATTGTTATTTGGACCTAACGGCGCAAATTTCCTTTTGGTTGAGTTATTGACAATAGGAGTATTTGACGAGGCGAAACAATGAAAACCACAGTTGTACAGTCTCGCTGGTTCTAATCCATTCTCACTTAAATTCAGGTTGTTTATTTCGAAAATGTGCGCATCCCGATATTCAATGTTTGACAGTATTTTCTTTAGTTATTTTTCATCTCCTTATGTATAGCTGCTAACTTTGTTAATTATCGATGTATATTGCTGTCGTTGATGATAACCTGATTGGTCTGTTTACTCTTTCCTGGTAGTGTTTTATGTCGATTGTTAGTCTCTTTGCACTATTTTTCCAAGCTCCGTCGAATTATCTGTCGAGAAGAAAAGCATCAGTCGTGTAATCACTTGTTGTCGAAATATAAGGTGCGCATTTTACGACACAAACCAGAGCTTGTGAGTACAGTTTCATTGTTTTTGAGTGTGTGTTACAGCCTCAGCTACGTTCATTAGGTAATCAAGGTACGAAGGTGACATGTGTACAAGAGCAGACTCAACAATCACCTGTGCGTTTGTAATGGTTTATTTTGTGTTGGTTTTCTGACTGCATCGCCACCCGAATGGGCAAACTCCGGACGGCCCTTGTGAATCCTCAGCGTTCTACTGAGAATCAGTATGTGCAACGTCTGAGTACTAGCTGTGCAGCTAGGCCTGTTCGTGCGGATGATGTTCAACGACTACTGGCTCTCGACCACCGATTTGTTTGTAGTATTGCTCGTGTATATGATGGGAACACTACGTAAGCAGTGACACTGTACATCAATGTGTTTCCAGCCTGTTCAGGCGTGCAATGTTCATAATTGCATCGACCTCAATTCACGGGCTTTGGTCGGTCAAGCACATTTTGTGAATGCTTGTCACACCGTCCATTTTTCGCACGACCTGAGTTCTGCTGGAAGCGGTAGTCAAGTTGTCAGTACACGATGTGAGTTCGAGGTTTTAGGGTTTCGTCAAGTAGGACTTCCTGGCTGAGGTCATAGACAGTGTTTCACTGTGGTTGGAGGCTGCTGAGAGACAGACACTGGATAGAAGTCAATGACACTTCTGTTACGAAAACCTGTACACTGTCTGTTTATTTTTCTTCTTCATTTGTTACAGGACCTAGACCTATTACACTGCATACACTACACCACCATATACGTAGAAATGTGACAGTAAGATACTAGTCATCTCAGTCTATTGATCTCTTTGGAAATTGATACCCGTTTATTTTTTGTCCCGTAATTAGTGCGGACTATCTCGGTGGTTGTTAATCGGGTGAACTATGGTAACAACAACCCGTTTTCTCGCTTTGGCTTGCACCACACAATGTAGACGTAGTATGCCCTGAAACTATTCCGGGTTAGTGACTCAGTTCAGATCTTCTTATGTGCCCGTTTTTTATCGTGCTTGATAGTAACTTTGCCACATTATTTTTCTGTCTGGTTCATTAATTTGCACAATTTAGCATCTTACGACTTCGCACTTGTTTCCAATCGCTTCCGCCAGCGGTTGTTTTATGTGTTTTATGCTAAGTTCATCTATATCCTCAATTTCACATTGAATTGTACCAGGGGATTTCCCTCGTGTTATACTTTCGTAAATGTTATGAGTAGTTTTTGGTTCGTTGTCAACAGTCTCATACTGTCGCTCTTCGGCGTCTGGTTAGCTGGTCGCCGCTGAAGTTTGGACAAGCGCTGTTCTCTCTGGTTTTCTCCAGACTACTTGATCGAAAGTTTGTACACGCTTCTGAGCGCGATGTGCATATCATGCTCACACCAGCTTCACAGTTGTACAACCAGGATCTGCTTGAAAGGTCAGTACATCGTACATCTATAATGGCATTTATTATGGAGACTTACATTTCTACGCAATGATGAACTGTATTGTGGATTGGTCTAAATGTTTTGAGTTAGTGTTTGTTGACGAATCATGTGTGATACGGATGGCCCATTTCAAGTGCGTTTGTATTCGGTGCTAAGTTTCCTCGTTTCCACTATATTTGTTGCAAATCTACCCGGTTTAATCAATTAGATGCGATTAAATTCTGCGTCAAACTGACCCGGACAACTGTTAGTTTTTCGCGCAGCCTTCCAGAGCTTCTCCAGCGAAACACGATCGTTGACTAAGTTAGCGTTATTTTTTTTACCGCGAGATTCGCACCCTACCAAACATTCTGGACAGATGAAAAACTTATCGTTAAAAGTGAACAGCTATTCGCTTGATGTCTGCCTTCAGTAAGACGTTTGTTTGTCCATTCTGTCCTGATATGTTGTGCGCGTTGAACATGTTTTCTCTATATTCCACTGTTATAGCTTACCGAAATATCAAAAGTCGGACACAAATGTCAAACGGGAGAGTAAGCTCTACTCGTACGATGTCCAGTTGGACATCATGACAGCCAAAAAACAACGGGAAGAAATGCTCAAGAAATCAATCTTACCGAATGAGAGGTCTCTTTTGGACGTACTGGCCGAGCAGCTGACCGATAAACAACTGGAATCTGTTCGTGCTGAGCTTGCCAAAGAGGCAGAAACCCGACAGCGCATGTTTCAGGTGACTTCTGGGGTCTGATTTTTCCACGTCATTTAGTCTCCTCTTAAAATACGTCAATCCACTCGTCTGCTGTGTTCCTGTTTGCAAAAGGACGGCTGAGCCGGATGGCAAACACATAGTTGAGGTTTTGACTGAGTTCTTTTGACTACTGCTGTCTAGGTTTGGATAACCTAACCGTATTTGGCTTATCATATTGCATGGCAGTAATTGCGTTAATTTGTAAACCTACGCGAACCCGCTTGTTGCTGTTTTTGTTTGGCACTTGAATCGCCTTTTTGTTTTTCAGGCAGACATGGAAGCCCGACATTTGACCAACCTAGTCACCACGGCGCTTCAGACATGTGCATTAAAGTCTGTGTGTCTGTCTGTGGAATCTGCTTCCATGGTCCGCGAACTCTTTAACGTAATTTGTGCTCCACTGTCCGATTTACTTGTTCGACTAATTTCAAGCCCCCTAGTGGCTCCATACGTGCTTCGAACCTGTGTGAACGGTGTTACGTTAGCGATGCTTCTATGCGTCAACTCCTCGAATGGGATTGATCTGGAAGATTGCCAACGGTTTGCTCCGCTGATCGGTTGGTGGTCCGTGCGCATTCTAGGGCCGGCCAGGTTACTTCATCAATCCGATGTTGCTGTTCTCACACCGTCGTTCTGTTCGAGTGGTAAACGCTTGTCACTTGCACAGCGGTACGTGTTGGAACAAGTGGTCGACGATGCAACCTCTCTCACTGCCGGCTGGTCTGAGGAATCCATCGTAAATCAGACTGGTCGAGTGCTTGGCTTTTTAACTGAAAAAGTAAGCTTCCGTTAGACTGTTTATTTCGTTTGTGCATGTTTTCTACACGAGTGATGCAGTGAACAATAGAATTGAAGTCAATAGTTGCTTTTTCTTATTTTTTTTTTGTCCACTCGGAAACGATGAACTGTTGACGTGTGTCAGTTACCGGTTTGTTTGGACTTTGCTTAGTGTTATTTTGAAGTTTTGTTTGAACCACAGTTGTTTGTACCGAAGTCTGTTGTAACTCAAATCAATATGATGTTTAAATGGAATACTCACTACCCGAGATTTTCTTCAGCTAAACTGTTTTCTGTCAAGTTAAGAGAACTCTATGGGAGCTGGAAAAGAATTTTTAGTTGTCTTGATAAAATTAGGATTGAGCTGTTCACTATCGACAACGGGTTTCTTGACTGGTGAGTTCAATCTATTCAACCTTTTCGGCGGCACCTTTTGCAACCCAGTACTGTGGTGATGTATACCACAGGGGAATGATTTGTTTCACATCTAAAGTTCACTCTGCTAATAAACATTCTTTCGCTCTTCACTATTTTTTTCTTGCTATTTCGTTTGAGGCTTTGAGGAAGAATCTGCGGATTGTCTTCCAAAAGCTGCAAATTTAATGAAAATCGGAAGCGGTTGGCCAGTTAAACACAATAGACGGCCGGGTTATCGTGACCAGATATGCCCAAATCCGATTAAGTTATTTTCCTAGGTCTAGTATATTCTTGCTGACTTCAAGTTCTACGGTTTTCAGAGCGAGTGAAGTGCTTACAGCGCTTCCTGCTGTAACCCATAGGTGAGAGCTTCATGACAGAGTAAGCAAATATATGGAGTGTGGTGCGCTTGCAGACAGCGAATAGTTGTGTTGCCAAGCTGGTCTATGTCAAGATATACATCTGAATGTGTAAGTTCACAGTTTTATGCAGGCGGAGGGTGGAAGTGGAGGTCAAATCGGCTGAAGTCATCGCATGAAATGTACTGTCAAAAAATTCCTGTAGTTTGTATGCTTTTTTTGGCTACTATCCACTGACGATAAGACGAACAACTTTATTGATGTGATCCGTGATCATGTTCTCTCCCACAGTTGACTGCTTCCAGGTTCAATTGCGACCGACCGCCTGAGGTGCCATCATCGGGCGTGATTGGCCTAAGTCTTACCGTGTCATTAGGCTTGCTGTCCGTTTTACCTAGTCCTGATAGTTTTGGGTTTTTCTCACTTATGTCAGGATTTGTGGCAGTTATGTTTTTAGCGTATCCCGGAGTTTATTTGTAACCTAAATGTTAAGTTCGGTGGGTAACCGAATGCCTATATTTTGTTTCTGCTAAGCCGGTAGTTTTCTGAATATTGGTTCTGGTTTGAAGCTGGTCAGTGGTGCTTACGCGGGCCACCAATTACATGGTCTCTAATCGATTTTCCGACTACTTTGGGTGCTTCTGTTTGCATTCAGACAACCAGAAAGTATTCGTCTTCTAACATGTGGCGTTGTACTTTTGTGATAGCAAGTGTTTTTCTCATCGCGTCGATTGAGTATTTTGGGAACTACTATCTTTCAGTTCCGCAGGTAGTGTATCCGGCTTTCTGCAACATTTAGCGCACTTTTCGTCCGACAGAATAATTGATTAATGCTGTCTTATCGAGACGGTCTTTTTATCAACACAAACAGTCATGGGATATAACGCCTGTCATCTGCTTTTCGTTGTCGTGTGAATTTATGCTTTGTTTACCTACTGGCTTTCATCTAACTAAACGTTTCAGGCTCTAAAAACCTTTGAGTAGCGTTTGCTTTTGCTTTCTAGGTTCCTGTTTCACACTCAGTCTTTTGGAATTGTTAAACTTAGGTATTTTCATGCTAGTCTATCAGTTTGCCTCCCGCCCCCTTTGTTCGTGTATTTTTAAGCCTTCCGATTGATGTCGGGATGTTTCGTACTTTTTCCTCAACTCCTTAATTAACATCTGCTTCTTTAAAGCGCAACAAAAACACCACTCTGGTCTACGCCTTCTTGTGTCCCACCTTCGAATTTTTGCTGTTGGCTTCCGGTTGGGCCCAACCACTTCTCGAAGAGCTACCGAGTCTACCGTTTCCGAGTCTACTTTCTGAGGTACAGGAAATTAAACAAACTGGTACATACAATATCATTTCACCTGTGGTGCGAAAGAAGTGGGATTGGGTCACATCACAGTATGTGAAGGATTTATTGACTGATTGGTTATATCAGTTTCAAAGTTCTGTACCGGGACCGGATTCATTTGTGAGTGTTGCACATCGCGAAGTTGTGCTACACGTGTTACCTTTTCAGCACGTGTTTCGAGTGAGTTATCATTTTTCAAACTATTGAAGAGATGTACACGTTTATCCTGTTCACACTGCAATTTAAGAAGAGCCGCCGCTCGCTGAAACAGTGTCGTAAAATAACCTGTAAGAAAAAATATTAAATAAGACGGATAAAGCAAATTTGAACAAACTAAGGAATATTATGCATACTGATACATTACTGATTGTGACACTTTACCTTATCGGATAACACTTTTAACCAGCGATTTGAGTGATAACGAAGACCCGAACTGAAGGGGATAGTCAGGGTCTCCGTATTTCATGTCCACGTTGTTGCTTGACCACCATACGATTTTACGCCTTCTTTGTTAGTCTCAGTAGATAATACCGGCTTCGTAAAATGCTCAGTTGGTATGTAGAGTACTGATTTGTACTGAAATGTGCGTACAGCTAGTTTCTGGATTTACGCAGCATGTTATTCTGAATCGTTAACCATGACATGGTAGTTTTAAGAGCCATTTCCTCATACTTTTCGACAGTATTAATGTCGGCGACTTTCTGCGTCCTTTTACACAACTACTGTTGACAACATTGCAAATGTGTTACGCTTCCCGAAATCATATGAATGTGTCACACAATGCATCATTGTGTAAAAACACCAAACTACCTTGCCGTACACACTGTTGTCTAATGGATGTTGTCAGCATTTCCATTATCTCCAGTTTTCGTGATCAGTTATGCCAACCTCCATGTCGTCTACTGAATGGTCGGTGCAGTCATTGTTGATGATAGTATCTACGTAATAATGCGAATGTCCGTTTGATCTTCGTGGATGATCTAGTTTAGGTGCTCCGAGTTTGTAACCTAAAAAACAACCCCAATAGTCATTTGAATCGGTGTTGTTGTCGGTGGTGTTTGCGGAAATTCCTTGCTGTACACTGCTAGATTTTGGTGGGTTTGATGAACAACAGTATACCTTAGAACCACGTTAAATCGGCCAACGAAGCATGTGATTTGCGATGTTATCCCAGGGCACACCATATTTCGTCTCGTTTCGTGCCGGTTTTTCGGATTCACCAAGAATTTTATGAATTTTCCGGATAACGAACGTGATTACTATGGCGCTCTGTCGAGTGTTCCAACGACGACAGATCATGGTACTTTCAGTACTTGAACGAAAGACTTCTGCGTGCACAGATTAGGGCTTCGCAGCCGGATTCCGATCGCCTCTGCAGCATTCAAGAGAGAGAATACGCGAACACCATCCAGTCTGGCTGACTATCGGACAACAACGAAGGATTTCCAACGCAATTTTGGCCCTCCTAGTTGACACGGATGACAGAGTCAATGTGGATGTCGCGTTCAAACCGATCTACCATGTTACACGTGTTCCCATCAGAGGTGTGAAACGTCGTGTCTTGGCTGCTGCGGAGGCGATCGAACTCCCGCTGCGAAACCCTAATCTGTGCACGCAGATGTCTTCTGTTCAAGCACTGAAGCTACCATGTCCTGCCATCGTTGGAACAACTGGTACGATGCCATACTATAACCATGTACGTAATCCCCAAATGACACTAGATTAACATTGTTTGGTTCCACAGAATTCTGACTTGACAACTAATTTCCTGAATGTCAATTTTACTGTCCATGGTACCTTGGGTTGTAAACTATTCGGCATGTTATTGTTACTTGATGGCGGACTAACAGGCGATAGTTTGATGAACGACTATCTCCCTGCCACTGTTGTTGTGTAACATGCAGCTTCGTTCGTTAGTTGTATGGTGTGTACATTCGGGAACGAAAGGGCAGATCTCAACGCCAAGAACATGGGGTGCCAGAAGCGACTGTTAGAATAGCGTGTACGCACTATGGAGGACGTGCCACCGGAGCAAATGTTCATGTACTATTGCCATGTGTGTGTATACACGTCAGGTGTGTAAGTGTATGTGCGCGTTCGTTCGCGCTCTCGCCCTGCCCTTCACCAGCGTCCGCAAGGCGTCCAGCTTCCCACGGTCTGCCTTGACTCGGACCACCTCGGCCACGTTCTCGAATTCCCCTAGGGAGGCCCGCACGTCTGTGTCTTAAACGGCTGTGGCTAGGGTGTCTTCATCCTCGCGTTTGTCACGACATCAATTGTTGTGGCCACATGGGACGCCTGGCCTGCGAAGCTGTTTATTGTATGCAATCCCGTACATGTTATGTGAAAACACGGGACCACGAACGCGTACACTCATTTGCATGGCTGACGTGTATTCGCACACATTGCCCCGGTGGCACTTCTCCCACAGTGCGTACACACCATTCCAACAATCGCTTCTGGTACCCCATGTTCCTGGCGTTGAGGCTTGCCGTATAGTTCTCGAATGTACGCACCGTGGTATTTACAAACAACACAATTTCACATTTTCTATCAAAAGAAGCGTCACGGTTAACTTTAGGTAACCACCAAGTGTTCACGTCGAATGATCAGTTCCTACCCCAAGTGGATCGATCGCGAATACCAAAGTAAACAGTCCTTTGTTTTTAAAAACAAACGTGTATCTTCTTTCAACCTACATACTGCTGTATTTTTGTTTCGTCCACGCGGCTTCATTTACAATTTGTTCTAGTGATTGCGTTTTCACTACCGTCGTATTTCGTCAGTGCTTTCTTTATGCCTCCACAATTTTCACATGAGACGTTTTTCTCTTTTATTGGTCACCAAGTGGTGGCTCTATGCACACCGTCATTCCCTTATCAAGCATCTAAATTCTTCCCATTCCCTCTCCCTCTCTCGTGTATAGACGTAGCTATTTTTAGGAGTTAGGTCTCTTCCCCTCTCCTCTATCTTTTATGATTTTATCTTGATGGTTGTATGGCAGTTAGACATCGATGAGAACCCCTGCTGTCTGTGATGATAATGATGATGATGAAATTCAAAATATGCAGTTCGAAGTCTTTCACGGGCTGTATTAAATTTGTTACTCCGTTTTCTAAAAACAGTTCAAGTCAAATTTTGGACGCAAGATTTCAATTCGAAGTAAAAACTAAGACTACTGACTTCGATTATTTTGGTGCAAGTTTAAAGGTTTAGTGTGGCTGTAGAACAGCTACCATTGATGTAAAGATACTGTTCAGCTTTATACCGCAGCCTTTTCATGTTACCGATGTGCGTTCAACCATTGTAGTTTTTATTTACTCATGACCCAAGGGAAATCCATGAATATTGAAAGAACTTAACTTCACATATACAACTATTGTTGAACTTATAGGATGTTCGACTGCGCCTTTTTCAAATTGCACAAGTTCGAATACAGCATACACAATTATGTCGCTAACAGATCTTCAGATGTACGCAGCCTTGTATATGTATCTTCATTAAAAACTGCGAACACCATTCTTCCTCACGTGAACTTTTTGTCTCCCCCGTAGCTCATGCGCCAAGTGGTGGACGGCATGTTGGGCGATTCGAACCCCTACTCAGTCGGACTGGATCAGCAGTTGATGTCGGATCAAGATAACGACGCAGAACCCCAGTTTTTAGTGAACGAAGAATCTGAGGACCGATCGAGCGCATCCAAAGCCCTGGCTCAAACTGCTCTGGATGTAATGCGATCTGCTGCCAACCTGCTGGCTTATGAATTGTCGGGCGAAAACATCTCAGATACATTGTTCTGTGAATTAGCCAATGGGGTGCTTCGTTCGCTTTTGATGGGAATCGTTTCGGAAACCTCTCAAGCAAGAGAAATTTGTCTCACTGTAAGTTATTACGGTTCCTATGGTAGCCAACTATGACACTTAAATGTTAACCAAGGTGGACCTTAACGTTTGAAGAAAAATGCAAGACGGCCAATTACATGATCTGTTTTTCTGTAAGCCTTGTTATTACCGATCGCTATTCCTCCTGATGCTGTTGTAAGAGCACACCGAGTTGGCTAAGCTCGTAGTGTTTCACCTTCATACACTTTCTTGTTCTTCCTTTAATTTGGACTCATTAACACTGTTATAAATTACAATCCAGAATTCATACATATTTGTGTTTGAAAGAGAAAAGTCTACAGAAAATCTGTTCATCGACTGGATTCGAACCAGCGAAAGACACAGGAAGTGCTCTACGAACTGAATCACAAAGCCGGAAGCTCAAAAATGTCGTTTTTAAACTCAATTGTGTGGGTTCACATTGTGAGGCTTACTTCTCCGAGCGAGCCAAATAGATGCAGAAGACATATTTTCAGGCAGTGGCAGGTGGTGTTTTTCATGATTCAGGGTTGCACTGACTGTGGACATGGTACTAGTGCGACTATATGTGAGAAAGATGGCTCATAACTTTACAATCTGTCACGGCTTGATAGATGAGCTGAGCACTTTGAGGAACGGTTCAGATTCCATAAGCCAGCTTATTCAGTCGTGGATGATAGAACTTATGTGAGTTAATCACACGTCTCCGTCTCATGTGGGAGACTGAGAGAGTGCCTCAGCCATAGCTTCACCTCCGCGACGTTCATTTTCTCAACAAACAGTCATTCTACTTTTGGACCTAAAGGCAGGTTTCGACTCGGTTACCTGATAATCTCTCTTGAGCTGTCTCTGTCGCAAAGAAATTCTAGTGAAGTTTGACAATTTGTTAAGGTTGTTGCATGTCCGCTCTTAATGTACACTTATGGAAGACCACCTTGAGCGTTCTCCATGTCAAATGGCGCTCGATATGAGTACTTAGAGGTTCCGCGAATCTCGGAGTGGAGCTCCTACAAGATAGCAATTTAATCGATATTAAGTATGCCCACAACATTGGTTTAGTCAGTCCTCCTGCAGAGAACACGCAGATCATGTTCAGTCAGTTAAATGATATGATTGGCTTGTGTGGTAGACACTTTGCACACTTAAAGTATTGTTACAAGATTGGGTTCACAGTGGCCCTGACTGACAGACCGTTAGAGATTGTCGATCGTTTCACCTGCCTGAGTACTGTCATATTGTAAGCTTGTAGTATTACTGACAAAATGTCCACGGGGCTAGCGAAAGCACGTAGTGCATTCAGCAACTCCCATCGCCTGTGGTGTAGCAAAGGCGTCATGGATCATGTACTCCGTATGTATACGGGGCGTCTGCCACGCCACGCTTTGTTCAATGTGGCTGCTGATGGCTTGAAGAAACCGCAAGGAAGCCAGGAGGTGAAGTTTTTCAACGGGTACGGCTCGATGCTGAGAATGATTGTTTGTTTGGGCAAAAATGGGGACATGAATGCGTTCAACTCCGTGAGGTGTTCAGCGGACGATTGTTAACTCTGGCTCGTTAACTTCGGTTTGGCTGTTTGCTCTCGGGTTTTTTCACGTGGTTGTCAATTTCGCTTATAATATTCTCGGTTCGGTTTTGTGACAGTTTTTAAGGGTCATTGTGTCTGGAGCTCTTTTCTCGTCCTTTGGGACTATATGTTTATCTTCTTCAGCTCTATAGAGGCGCATCTTTATAGGTTAAGTAGTCAAGATGAATGAATCAATTATTGGTACAAGGTTGGCGGTTAATGGAGGAATGATGGAAGTTAACCCTTAAGATTGAGCTTGTTTTTCTCACAAATGAATTATTTTACATGATTTATTAGAAAACTATCTTATACTGTGTACTTTTATTGTTTTGCGCCATAACGTGCTGAAACTCAAGTTCGGTTCTTGTTTCTTCATTGTCTTTTGATTGGCCGACTCCAATTTTACGGTATCAATTAAAGTGGGATTTCTCGAGACCAATTAATATCCATATATATGCACACGCTGGCCTGCTATGTTGCTTTCCGTTTGAGGTTAAGTACATTCTAAATGGAAGGTCAGGCTCTGCGTTTTTCTGGAATTTTGGGTATCTTTGCGTTTTGTGCCATGTTTTCGGAATTCACATGTCGTATATGCGTGCGCTAATCATTTTTAGTTTGCGTGTACGTCATGAATCATAACAAATCCCATCCCACTTCATCAGCTGACCGTTCATGGGAGTCCGTCCAGACGGAACTCTTATTGGTCGGTCATCTGTTTCAGTTTGCTCCTCAGGCCTGGATCTGTTCGGTGAATATCTATCATTCCAGGTAGTCTTAGTCTCCTAACTCTGTTAAAACATGGATCTTACTGAATTATCGCTACCGCTTTCTTTTACTTGTTCTCTCTTTCTTATTTTGGTCACTTTTAACCAGCTCACCTTAGATTTGATTGGGAGCAGATAATATCTCCATATTTCTTCCCCACCCCAGTGTATACTGGTCCTTATCCAGAAGGTACCATCATTCGTCGAGAAAGTCCTCAAAGCTCAACCTGAGCCATCGTTTATTGATATTGGTAATGTGGATGCGGGTCATGTGAACGTCGGCCGTACGCCTGATTTAACCGGAGAAGCAGATGATGCATTGGATCTGGAAACCATGACTGAAGCTAGCACTAAAAATGTGACAGAAAATAAGCCCAAGAAGAAACTAAAAAAAAGTCAGCGTCACAAGCAGAAACAGGCACAGATGGTTGCCGATTTACTAAAGGAGCAGGGTGATGGTGATGTGCTGAGTATTCCATATGAGACCCCTGCGTTTTGGCCCAATCTTCCACTTTGGCCCACTCTTCAAGTTCGGATTTGGATTGCGCGGAGTGATTTCTCCCCGGAAGTGGCTGTCTTGGCCGAACGGTAAGTCACATCTCTGTCACACGAGCCCCATTGGGTCATCGTGTGATGCTGGCCCCTCGTGTGATTTGTCTGCCGATTCCGTTCCCATCATGTTAGTCAATCTTAGTGGAATATTTCAGCAGATATATTCATTATGCTATTGGGATTTCCCGCAATATCCAAGATACCTTATTTTCATGCTCGGCTGATACTTACCTGTTTGGTGTTTTTCCCAGTTTGTGGTTTTTGTTTGGATTCGATGTTGCTTGCGAACAACCTGTCATTGAAGAAGAGAACCAGGAATCGTCTCTTGTTCATCTACGTGATAAACCAACAACCCCACTTATGCGGCCAATGGTTCTGGCTCAACGTCTTCTGCTGGAAACCACCCGCCCTGTGGCTTCTGTACAGAAAGCCACTGCCGACGCTTTCGCTTTGTGCTTGATGGGCCGATCGGCGGATGAACTGG
Organism: Paragonimus westermani; assembly: GCA_008508345.1. Lineage (NCBI taxonomy): Eukaryota > Metazoa > Platyhelminthes > Trematoda > Plagiorchiida > Troglotrematidae > Paragonimus > Paragonimus westermani. Next base: position 41,514 of record QNGE01001722.1, read on the forward strand.
CGGTGGCTCTGGGACAACTTGTCCATCTGTACAGAGTGATGCTTCACGTAAGTAAATTACCTTCTGCTCTCGTTTCTTATCACTGTTTCTTTTGGGCATCCACGTGAGCGTCCGAGATCCAGAAACCGGTCTGAGTTCTGATGAACTGATTCCGATGATTGGGTCTCCTTGAACATTTATGTACGACTTGTCCCAAGCCTGTTCATTTCCTTCCAATTAACCATTTTTCCAGCGTGATCCACCTGTTAAAGACAGTGTCGGTCGTATATTGGTACCGGAATCCGCCGATCGGTGGCGGGAGCGCGTTGGTTTGGCATTCGCTTTGACTCGTTTGTCTGAATCACCCAATCTCTCAGTAAAAACAGTCCGATCACTACGGACAGGTCTTTCAGCTGCTAAAGCGGAACCGATGGGTGTGGATCGTGAGCGACCAATCACGACAATGACAGCAGTCACACACGACCCAACTTCATCAGACAGGGACGCCGACCGGAGTAACCGAGCTGATTCGTGGCTTTTGGAAATGTTCCGTTTCTTGGTGCCGGATGGACTGAACGATCGCAATCCAGTGGTGCAGTCTGTAATGTTACAAGCTGGACTTAACGCTGTTTCCATATACGGCAAAGTAAGTATTCGTCCTCTGATGTGCAGAGTGATGTATTCCTGTCCACATGCATTCTGGTTGTACCGTATAGCGTTGAGTTATGAAAAATACAGTTGCGTATATCCCAGGCTTTGGGTGATGTCTACCGGTATTATGGTTTTGATCATCAGCGCCGCAGGGTCACTCACGTGGGATTATGCCTATGCCTCCCGGTGGCTGTCTTTCGACACAGTGTATGGGGAACAGGGCGAATCGTGATACTGGTGCTTCTTTTGCTCTATGATAGAAAGAGAAAAAGCCAATGATGTGAAGTTCTCTCGTGGACGCTTGCGACGTTTGGACAAAACAGTATGTACTATTAGCGGTTCTTTTGAAACGAGCGATTTACTGTGGTCGATATTGTCGATGTCTGTTGCTCAGATCGTGACAGTCTCGGCAGTCTGTCAGTATCTCGTTTTTCACGGGCAGGCCACAACTATAGGTGACCACTTGACACGATCCACGCTTCCTACTGAGACATTCACTGATTTTACTTATCGCAGCCATAACACAACTGATCATTACGTTGGCGTGTTAATCGACTACAAACTGTTGTGCTAAGATTAGTGTTTGTTAGACACAACTAAACGAAAATACGGTAGAGTACCTATCTAACGAATACTGTAGGACTATAAAATAACTAGTATTTTTATGACGATTGAACTGGGCGATTCACTAAATACCCGAATCATTTCAGTCTTTCATACCATACCATCTTGGCCAACCATAAACTCTGCTACTCCGCTTTCTATGCGTGGTTCATAGCAATGTACTTGTACGTCATTGCACACTTTCCACTCGGCGCCACGTTCCATCAGTTATGCTTATCATCAACTCGATGTTGTGTGATACTCAGAATTAGGGACTTCGAATAGCCCTAGAAATCGTACGTGAATTGAAACCTCCCATGCAAGCACTAAGGAGAAGACCTGGTACTGGTAGCAGTAAGCAATTGCTATTCATGAATTGAGACGCCGAATTTATGGATGTACAACAGTATTAGGGAAATCTCAGCCTATCATTGGCTGATCTCATTAACACAGGCAACATCATAAACTGTATGTTAATTGGTGGAATACGGAACAGATGAATTGGCGAATAACGGAAGGCACGACACTGAGACCGTTCATCCAATCCTGATGTTGTATCTCTAACGCGATATTTGGATTGGCCGTTTGTCAGATCTTCTGTTGTGTCGGGGTTTGGATAATCGGTGAATCGAAATTTCTACCACATGTTGATTACTTCATCGCACGTGACTGAACAATGTTCATCGAAGGATTGTTCTGAACAATAAGCGGGGTTTACACCGTCCCACGTTTACTCATTTAGGCTATTCTGGTTTCCTTGTGACTACCGCTCCTCTGTATTTGGTCGCGCCAAACCGAATAGAACGAACTGACGGCATGTTTATATGTGTTGTACGGGCCAGACAGTCAAGTTTCTCCGTCTTCTGTCTTGCTGGTATGGTTCCGATAACTTGGCACATTACACGTAACGGTGAATGTGAGCCACTATCCTGATAAGTAATAGGGATTTCGATTAATATCAATTGAACATCGGTCGCAATTGATCCCAACAGCTGTTGCATTCGCAAAGGGTTTTCAGTCAGTCCCTTTCGAAAAGAAATACTGATGGAGTTTCGCCTATGTTATGGGTCGTCAGTAGTGCATACGCTCACCGTGGCCCAGACCAAAACTCTGAACATACTTTCATGAGGTAAGCGCTCTGACCGCTACAACGTTGACTTCTTATTAGATGCAACTGAGTTGTCATATGCAAACGCTCAACCGCATTTTTGTTTGTGAACAGTGTTTCGAGGGGAGACGCAGTAAGTGTTCTATTGACTTCTTAAGAGTAAGGCTGAGGAATCTATAGGGACGCGAAATTTGCTATCCATTGGGAGTTCAGTTTAGTTCTTATGTACCGGTATCCGTTGGCTCACATGTCAACAACATGAATCCGTTCGTTCTGTTATGCGCCTCGTGCATTTTGGTATGGTGAACGCAATTATATGTGAGATGACCATACTTTCGTTATACTGGAATCTTCATCCTAACAACGATCGTTGTAATGAACAAAACAGCTCTTTTACGTTTCAGGGGCATTTCTGGAACAGCTATTTTCATCATTATAGCGGCAACATCAGTGCGGGTTGTCTGTTATCTTTCAATGATAGATAAGCCGTTTTTAGGTGACTAGTTTATAAGAAGTAGCCCATTTTGTTGGATGGGCATTATGATGCTTGTTTTTGGGACATAGTATCCTAACTGCTCGTAGGGAAGGTGGTTATATTTATGTACCATTGCAATAAGAAAACATAACCTGAACCAAAATAATATTTCGTATTGAATCAAACCGCAAATACCAGGAGTGTGAGTAAAACGCGATGAAAAGTGTGAACGACACAAGTACCCTGATGTAGTTCGCGTTCGCCCGAGTCGCCCGATGGTGACCGCTTCTTTGAAACATGTAAGCGTAGACTACTATGCCAGTATAACTTTGAACGTCAAACCGAGCTCGATTCGACACAGGAAACCTTACAACTTGAGCGCTGTTGACTACTATTTTTTGCCATATCCGAGAGCGCTACTAGCCAAAATATGTCGTTATTTCCTTGAATCCGAGCTGGAAACGCCCTAATTTAACGTCAGCGTTTTTATGCCCTGTGACCAAACCACAATCTGACAGCCGGGCTATTGATTTTATTCTAGCCTGGAAAGCACAAATAGAGCACGGTGCATCTGTGGAGAGGTTGATTTTGCATTTAGGGAACCCATTGAACATCATCTGTTTGACGTATTGCATTTTGGTGACTGCATGTGTAGGCTGCTTGGCTATTTTTTCCAATTCATGTCTGCTCGTTCTCATCACGCTGTTCGCGGTGTATGATAGTCGTGCAGACTATCTTGAGATTTCCTTCTTTCCGCTGGTTGCATCTTGATCGATTGCTGCTCTTTGGAAAGTTACCTGGTATTACAGACGCTTTTGTTGCCCTTTTTCCCGTTGGTGTCAATCTCTCTTTCATTCTGTTCACGTTGGTTGATTCTAACTAATCCTATCCTAAATTTATACGTATGAAACAAATTATTGTATTGTTTTTTTTTCGAACCTGTTGACCTAGTTCCTTTGTTCATCGAATTTCATTTTTCAGGCTCATCTAGGTCAACTACTTCCTATTCTGGAAACGTTTCTAAATAAGGCACCTAACATTGCTGAGTTGGATGCCGTTCGTCAATCCGTGCTGATCCTCACCGGATCACTTTCCCAGCATCTTGCAGCAGATGATCCGAAAGTTTGGAACATTTTTAATCGTCTTATTACGACATTGAACTTTCCATCCGATGTGGTAGGTGTTGAAAATTCATTCTTCCCTGTTATACAGTTTGCATACGCGATCTCGTGCACGTCATTTTCTCACATTTACCTGTGAATGGTTGTAACCACTCGGTTCATTTGTTTAGCCGAGGCCAGTTGGTTCTCATGTGATTATTTATGACTAAAATGAAGCTGCTATTTCATGACCAACCTCTGGTGTCTTAAATGAGTTACGACACTTCTCCAGCACCTCTTTTTTAATCAGCTTAACATTGGGCTACGTCTTATTAAGTACTTTGATCGAGTGCGAATACAGATGTACTAGCGTGTTTCCAGGAGTAAGACTTTGGCCATACAAATGAAATGGCCCCATTGTGTGATATTTCGCCTGCAGCTCAAAAAGCCTTGGACAGTTTTAGTTGGCCAATTTCACATAATCATCGCATCATCACTGACGGGGTAAGGGCACGTCTGCGTTCTTTTGTACTGGTTAGTGTTCAGAGTTAGCTTTACTCAAGAGTTGAGTCATTCCCGGTGGAATATCGGATGCGGCCACTAATCGTTTACCTGGGCTTGGGCGGCGTTTGCCAACTTGTAGCATGACATCAGCCTTCTTTGTAGATTGAAGTGCTTTCTACACCTATACGTACAATCTTTCTATAGGCCTGTTAAGTCTGAGCAGTCCGTTGTATGGCCGTTTACAAAGTGTTTGTCTTCAGTCACCGGTGCTTCTGAGGCATTATCCGCGTGTACTGCGAACATCACGTTAACGCTGGATCGCCATTATGTCATCATAATGGATAAATTCTTCAGATCGTCTTACATCCAAGTCTTGATTCACAGGTTTCGTTAGCTCCGACACGTCTTACGTATGTAAATCGTCTTGTTCCACAATGTGCTCCAAGTATGTTTGCTAAGTCAAGCTGGACACGAATTCAATAGCTGGTGTGTGTGGATTATGTTCTGAATGTGAAGGGTGTGACCTCAGCCTACTTCATAGGATGTTTTCCGACTTTTTGGATGGTATCTAAAAATCAGTGAATACCTCTGATCGACACTACTGTCATGCATAATAACAGATGCTAGCCCATTTCCTGGGTTACTGTATCATTAAATGAGTTTTCTCCTCGATTACCTTCTTCTTTCACATTTCTTACTCCAGGTCACTTAACCTATAGTTTTTGTAATACTGGCGCCGGTTTTATATAAACTTCTAAGGTTTGTATTCATGCTAATTCAATAGAATGTTTCGTAGAACGTGTCATCCAGAGTACTGGCAATACCACGTGTTGATTCGCCTGTACTATCAGCATACCACACGGGAAGGACAGGCGACGCTGTCTGTCTAAGTCAGAATCGGACTGACGATACAAAACCCTCACCTTCCAATGGCACCAGGACACTGTGACTACGGACATAATTTACGCGCATTTGTTTGAACACCAAGTAATACAATTTGTGTCGACTACTGCCGACAAAGGGTAAAGTTTTACCGACAAGATTGGCTCAGATTGCGCGCTACTTCTAATTAATCGCAGCTTTCGTGCCCATACAGATCGTCTATACAACCTCTTCTGAAAAGAATCACTGAACCTAGATTTCGCTGTTTTCATAGCTCCTTAGTACTGTCTGTCTTCACCACGGTTGTGATTTTAGTTCCGGCCACGCTTTCATGAGACAACCCTGTCAACCACGGCACTATCGAACTCACACTCGGTACGATCGAATTGTTATATCCAAATGACCAGACATATTCGCTTTTAAATTACCTCAGGATTAAGCACACCAACTATCCTGTTAATTGTAACTGATGACCTCAAGATCAGAATTTCTCATTCAAGTTGAACTTCATCAAATTTCCTGTCCAACGTTCTTGTTATTGGTGAGCAGCCAGAAATCTGCGTGAGGTGAATTTTGCGTCACACATTTGATTAAGGCTTTAAAATTCACGTGGACCTCCCAGTTACCCCCTTATCGAAAAGAGGCCGGTATATCTAACAGATTACAAAATGCCCTCTAAACTTCACATGAGGTTTATTTTCGGCAATCGACAACTTATCAGTAACGAATGGCTATTTACATGATTGGATACGGTCTTTCAGGTACAACAAGCGGTTGAGGATTGCTTGTCTTCATTGGTCACGAAGTTGACGGAGGAACAGAAGACAAAAACGATCGCCCGCCTGATGTCCACTCTTTTGGGCTCACCTGTCTACGCGGAACGTCACGGTGCAGCTCACGGTATTGCCGGAATCGCCAGCGGTCTTGGCATCATGTCCTTGAAACATTATGGCATAATAGAAAAACTAATACCAGCTTTGGAGGATACAAAGTCTAGCAAACGACGTGAAGGTGAGTCATTGCCTGTTTGTGACTTTTTGTTTAAAATGTCGACTACCGTCACATCGTTTAGCTTAACAGTGAACGCTACAGATGGTTTACTATACAGTTTCCCTTTTCTACCCTGTTTTCCCAATATTTATGGACGTTTTTGAGTATATTTCAGGAAGATCGAAAAATATCTTTGATGACTTTTTTTAATTGATTGCAGCACTAGCAATACTCAACGCTTCTGCTTAGTTTTGAAACAATCCAACTGCGAAAATTTTGGAGTTTGGCCGGATTCGAGCCAATGGCACGAACCACATGCCTGATATACGGCGTATGCTCTAGTAGTTAGATTATGAAGCCACCCCGAGAGCTCAGAAATTTCACATTTGATCTGTTTTGTCCACTCTCATCACTGTGTTCCATGTAGTTCGCTGTGTGTTTCTTGGGAAGGTCTGTCCCAGCCCAATCTCCCAAATAGTTAGCACTGGAGTCCACCAGCGCCACTCTCAAGCGGGTTCTGTATGATACAAGATGTATGAATAAGTAACTGAACTCACATTTGCGATTTTCAGGCTGCTGGCGAGACTTCTTAGCCCAACGGGTAAATCGTGTTGTTCTTGGCACTGGTTTGCACCCAGCTGAGACTGAGAATTTCATAACTGTTTTTTTAAACAAGTTAGCAAGTCTGCCACCCATTTCATTTCAATGCTTAGTCGTTAGCTGTTCGAAAAAACAAACCAAGGTGGCCCATCTACTGGTGTGTTTTGTGTGATACAGTGGGGTGGCTGTGTAACAATTCAGTTTTGATTTTCTGAATTTCCGGCCTAGCTTCGTCGATCAAATATGTGCTACCTGGGTGGATGCTGTGCCTACCGCTGGTTCGAATCCATGAATGGCCTAGGTTTTGCACGGCTGTCCCTTCCAACCTAGTAACTCTGTTGTACTACCCGATCGGCACGTTACGTATATTGTTACGTGATAGTGAGCTTTCTGCATTACACAATATGCAACCAAGGTAACGAAACAGTAGCCTCTGTTCTCTTTACAGTGCTAAGTTATCGTTTATTTTGTTTCAGATTTTTTAAGGTGATTGAGACGGTTTTTTTGCGGAAGTGCATACATACTATTATTGATTGTCATTGATGTAAGCCCTTAACGGATGACCTAGTTCTTGCACCTCTGATCAGTAGTCAGTGCACCTTCTGTCAGTACAAACACTAAAATTGACCAATGACTGCTCGGGACCGAAGATCTTATATACAGTGAACACCTTTCTTATAAAAAAGTGGGTTATCTCGCTTTCAATCGAATTTCTGAACCTTGTGGTTGCCGGGACTTCTGTTGCATAAGGTTGCATAAGCCGATCATGTTGATCTCAGGAATAATTTAAAGGGTCACACGAAAGCATACCATAAATTGCTATATACCATATCTTCCCACAGCGTGACAAACGTGTACTTTCAATCCACCTTGCTTTTTATAGTTCATTAACTAATGCACGTGATCACTGCTCATCCAATGTGACTGATACCTCAGCAACCGTTTGTCGGATATTCTGCTCAGCTCGCATTCGGCCGATGATGCACCAGTTCACACACTGTTTCTTAGTCGCATGCACATAGGTGATGAATTCCGTTTAGCTTTTCCCACGGCTAGCTTTGACTATTTGCGTTTGGCCTTCTTGTCTGTTTAAAACTGCTGCTTCAGTTTTATAGTGCGTTCTTAACAACGATTCCTTCATTTGGACTTGATAAACGCCCGGTACTGACATTATTCGTTCTCTTCTTCAAGAACAGTCCTTTTTATCTACATGTTCCACTAGTAGATGTATACTCTTCCCTGTGTTCATCAGATGATATACTCCATCGGCAATCCAGTTCAGCGCGTAGTTGAGTGAGAAGCCATTGTGTGAAACAAGTCTAGTGCCCCATTGTGTATCAAACGCACCCATGAATGTGGCCAGTTGTCAGCGTGAGAGTGATCTTGTTTGGAGAACTCACTTGAACATGGTGACCAAAAGCTGTTCGGTTTCAGCCAAATCCAATCCTATTTGTGATACACTAGGTCTATACACGTGTGGAATTACATCCCGGTCCCCAGAAAAAATGAGGTCATCCAAACTGGTTGACGGAGTGGTTTATGGAGTTGATTTGCGTAGTCTTCTATCAGTGATTGTAGTTTGGGTGTTTAGATTTTTAAAGGAGACGATGCAATACCATGCTTGTCGAAAAATGAGGGAATTTCTCTACAGTCGGTAAAGCAGAGTCTATTTCGACAATCATCCTGATTGGGTCTTATTCCTACTGAAGCAGGTAGAAATTGATGGACTAGTGCTCTGATATGGTACTCACCTCAACATGACCCAACTTTCAAGGAAATCAAAGGTGCTTATTCTTGGGAACAAGAACTTTCTTTTCATGGAGCCGGTTGATGTGAATGTGTGCACCACAGTTTCACCGTGTAAAGTACACTGAACTAGACATGTGCTTGTGATTGATGCTGTGTTCTCATCAAAACGGTTTTCAAAATCTTGTTAGTACCGTAATCCCTCTCAAAATTACTGTCAGGTGGCCCTCATACTGCCGCTCATTATTTTCGTTACACAACCATTATGCAATGCGATATAACAATGATCATCATGTCTGTAAGTTATCAGGACCAGTTTTTTTGTTTAAAGAATAAACTAGTGAGCTTTTTATCATGCGACACTCTGCCTTGCAACTACACGGTTACAAGCGGAGTCATTATGCATGCTGTATAGAGCCAGTGGAGTTATGTATGTTTCATTTGCATTTGTAAGAGGTCACCTCTGAAGTGCGTCGCACACATCCTGGTGAATGTGCTGGTGCAGCTGAGATTTCGGATTATCCGAGCGATATGTGGGAATTTTTTCACAAACGGTTTTCATTGTGCCCTAATGATCCGTCTTACAAGTGGGCCAGGTTTGGTTTGATAAGTTTGCAATACTGTTGCTTTTTGTGGTTCCAAGTTCATTTCAGTCCCCTCTCTTCCACTGTTTCCAATATGATTCTGAGGAGTTTGTTTCTTCAAAGGAGGTGCCTATTGTAAGCAGCTCCGTCCCCCTCACCCATAAGTCTGTTCGACGTGAATGTTCCCTCTTAGTTGCATTGCGTTGGTCGGAGCGTATCATGAAATGCTTTTGAGTATGCCATTTTGCGATTTGTTTACAAACGAATTGGCTATTTTTGTAGTTAGTTTATTCTACATTCTTTGGCCCTGTTTAACTTACCTGGATGTCGGGCGTTTTCACATATCCTCTCTCCCCACTCGAAATGTTGCTTCCCGTTTACGGCTGCTGTGTCCACTGCAGTTTTCCTGGTGCTTACCGTTTTTAGCAGAACTCACGGCGGTCCTGGTATTTTGCGACTATCTGTTTGCATTTTGCAACTTGATCTTTATGTTTACAAATTTCGGGTGTTCAGTGAGCTCACAGTGGTAATGACGGCGACTATCAGACGCACGACCGCAGATTCGAATCTTTTTTCCTTGACTGTTTCTGCCTAGATTTAGCTAGCTCAACGGTTTCAATTTCCCACCCATGATTGTACATTTCCATTCCGGCAAAAGTCTGATAATATGAGAGCCAGATGGCTCTTCAGTAACCTGATCAGCTCATGACGTGCTGTCATTGCTCTTCGTGCTTTGCATACTGATTAGTACGAAGCAAGCAGATCGTAAGCAGTCGTTTGTTAAATGACGTTCACGAGCAGTGTGTTGACAAAACAAATCTGTTCGCCCCTATTTTTTTGCTTCTGCGTTTAGTGAACAACAGAAGTGTCCATGCCTGTTTTGTCTGTTCATTAGCATTCATCTGATCAACTGTATTCCTCACTGCTTAAGTATTTGGTATTGGTTGGTCATGTTAGTCGATGATTGCAAACTGGTGGTTTTCCAAACATCTTAGCACAAAGAAAGTTGACCCGGACCAATTTTCTCGACAGTATGTGGAACTGATTAAGTCTGCTCCGCCTATTCTCATATACGTTTTCGACTACGTCTTACTTAAATCATGTACCACCAAGGAACAGATTATGGCTCCAGAGTCGTCGTTAACCGGCCAGTTCATGCCACATTAGTCTTTAGAACGAGCTTCCATCGTTTTTCCAAAATGAAGAGACTACAGTTATTCCTACTGTCGGTTGTAATGCCGACGAAATTGCATTCACTCTCTCTTCAGATTATTTTTAAAGTCTGACCCCAGTGAATATACTGTTTTTTGATTAAAATCTTGTTGTTTTATGTTGATTAGATCTTGTTTTGTTACTAGCTCCGTTGCTTGTAGCATTTTCCCCTATAAGCCAAGCCTTAAATGTTTAGTTATTATTATTATTATTATTATTATTATTATCATTATCATTATTATTATTATTGGCACTATGATTTCTACGATTATCGAAGATGCCATATGTTTGTGCTAACGAAACTGATCACACGGTTACTGGTTGTCTCTTGGCCGTCGCAATCCCCTATCGAGTTTAGTGTTATTCGACGTTTATCTCAATAAGTGTAATTGGGTGTTGAACTCCTTGTATACGTCCTTGGTATACGTCAGCTTGCAAATTATTGACTATGATCATTTTCTACTAGTTGATACACACGTTTTGCGTACACTCTCTGAAGGCAATCGGTATCTCATGAGACCCACACTGGTCATTTTGATTACATTTCCTTTAAATGGAGCTGTTCGAACAAAATCTTCATACGTATTCGATTTTCAATGTTTTCTCTTCCACTTCTTAGGTGCACTGCTTGCTATTGAACGGCTTTGTCTGGCTTTGGGTCGATTGTTCGAACCGTATATTGTCCGACTGATATCCGGTCTGCTGACCGCATTCGGCGACACAAGCCCTAGTGTGCGCGAAGTGAGTCTGTTATCGAAGTGTTTGCGTGGCTCTCCATTATTTTACTTGAACTGTATGGATCGATTTCTTATTTTTTTGAAATATCTTGTACCCCAAACAGGCTGCTTCGAACACAGCCCGTGCAATTATGTGCAAACTTAGCGCACATGGCGTCCGTCTCATATTGCCCGCACTGTTACGAGCGATCGATAGTGAGCAGTCCTGGCGTACGAAGGCGCGTAAGTTACTCTTCTCACTTTTTCCGTGGGGATCTTCATAACTTGTACTTGTGGCTCATTTAACTCGAACGTTTTCGGTAAATAACGTTGGAAATCCTAATTCCTATTCCTCTCTGTATTCAGAATCAGTTGAGCTACTGGCTACAATGACTCACTGTGCTCCAAAGCAGTTGTCCGCCTGTCTGCCTCAAATTGTACCTCGTTTGCTTGAGGTTCTGGTCACCTCACAGGAACAGTTGAAGCAGGCCGGTTTGCGTGCGTTGAAACAAATTGGAAGCGTCATTCGCAATCCAGAAGTCCAAGGTCTGCGCAAACACTTTTCAGTGTATTTTTCTTCTTAAAATGCCTAGTCTATGACAAATATGTAGCCACTCGGTAACTGTGTATCGATAACGATTAATTTTGACTCAGAAGCTTCTTCAAACGAGATGAACCTTTACACGTTTGATAGCATTTAAAATGATCAAGACACTGACACATGTACGAATCGAAGTGCAATTGATCATGGGTCGTATTCAATGAGTCGAGTCAGTACATACTACATCCGGATTGCTGTTAACGCCACCTCAGTCCTTGGCCATTTGATCCATGACCCATTACATTCAAACTCACATAGCTATTCACATCTTGACTGTCCTAAGTGTGATCAAGTGTGTAACTAGTTTGTCTTGTCTGGAGAAGTTTGAGTCGTGTTGAACGCCGTCGATTACTCACAAGTTTGTTGTGAAACCATACATGCCCAATCGGTCTCAGCCATAGTGTTTTTACGGTGGTTGCATATAGTTAAATTCCAGCATTGTGTTTCTTTTCTCAACTGCGGAACGTGCTCCTTGGTGTTAGTTTTATCATCTGTTAACTGATCTGTTTAATAATAAACAGCCTGTACGGTATGTTCCCTTTTTAAACCTGAAACTAGACTAGTTCGTACATTTGTTCTGCCTTCATGTTACATCCTGATTACCAACAACAAGAGGGAACTGATTGAAGAGTATCACGGGAACACAGAGTTGACGCGGCACGACTATCAATCGAGCCATCGCAGGTACATACTTCAGTTAGCCTAACTGTTCCTGTCGTGTTGCATGATAACGAGCAATGTGATGTAAGGCTAAAAGCCTAGTAATTCTGATGAGATGACAACTGAGCATACAGTTTACAGTGCACTGAGAACTAATCTGCTTACCCTTAGGATCTAGCCAAGAAATCCAGCATGCCCTCACGTATGGGTGACGTCATCTTTTCCGAAAGGCCTGGACTATTTATGAGGACGTTACTACGCCAGTCCCCACCGAAGGCTCCCCACAATTCCGGAAGCTATTCGTATGTAGTCTGTTTTGAACCGACAATTAGCAAATGGTCCTGAGGGCCTTCGAATCACTTATCTTGACCAGGATAGAGTTACTATTAGCCAAGCCCTACAGCATACCTTTGATTTTGAAGGTGCAAATCTAAATTGTACAATCCAGCCCTACCGTGTTAATGTTTCATCCTGGTTCGTATATTTTATGTACAAGAACTAATTTGGACATTGTCAATCCTTTCGTCACCAAGTTGATGCTCCACCCTACTAGTTTAATTTGACATAAACCTTTTATCACTGTTTGACCCATTTTACCTCCGTACGATTCGTAAATTGATACGATTATTAAGGATCCTTTTGTTTTCTGAATGTCACTAGCTTTGGTCCCTCTACTAACAAGTTGCTTACAAGATCCTCTGGCCGACAAGATGCCGTGCTTGTTTGCTCTACGGGATACATGTTTCGTGCATGTTCTGGACGCGCCTAGCCTGGCACTGATTGTACCAGTGATACAGAGAGCATTTGCAGATCGATCAACGGAAGCGCGCAAAACGGCGGCTCAAATTTTCGGAAATCTACACAGTTTGGCCCGAAAAGAGGTGCATTTCCTGAAGGTTTCTGTTTTTTGTATTATCAGGTGGTACAGTTTTTTGTTTACTTTTTGGCGAGGAATGTAACGATGTGAGAACCGGTGTAGTTCGACTTTGCAAACTCAGACTCCAAGTTTTTATACTTAACATTCGCTTTTAGTGGTATTCTTGTATTGATTTTATCGTCATTTCATGGTTAGATGAGTAATTGTTGTTGTTGTTGTTGTTGTTGTTGTTGTTGTTGTTGTTGTTGTTAAATCCCCAAAACGTCTATTCCGCTGCAGTCGCATTTCCCGTAAAATAGTTGATTTTAGTATTTCTCGTCACTTAACAATGTACTGAAAATTTTAAGCAGAAGCCTTATATGACACAACTCGCACTCCTTGTTCGGATCTTTCTAATTGTATTCGATATCTGTTTCCTAATCCCGGTGCAAGCGTTTGTTTGCTCTCACTCTGGTTTTACTATTCTCAAAGTTGATGTTTACCTTTATGTTTTGAGTCCTATGTACCCTGTTAGTTCTCCATTTACTGAAGATGTTGAAAGTTCAACTCTCAGGCCACGCAAAGCGTATGGTTGACTTGATTTGATACTTATTTGGTTCGATGTCGCGGGCGGTTGAGGCTTACTTGCGATCGCTGTGGCTTGCTGCGTTTTGTTGCATAGTTTACAGCCAAGTGAAGTTTACTAAACTGAAGTCGATAGACAATTAGGTGGGAACCAGACTTGTCTCTTGCTTTCAGCCCTCACTAGTCTACAGATCTCCTGTTTTTTTAGTTGATTTAAAGGCCTAGTTTATTCTCTACACCTCTAGCAGTACGATTTATTTCTTCCCTTTTCAAGGAGTTGCAGCCGTACGTTGCAAATATTATGCCTCCACTGAAAGCGTGTCTTTTGGATGCGATCCCGGAAATTCGATCAGTCGCTGCTGCTGCCTTAGGTGCCTTGGTTCGCGGAATGGGTGAATCTTGCTTCACTGTGAGTTCTACCTAAAGTCTGTGGGTTTTATTCATAAACGACACTAACACGTTTTCGCCTGGAACTGATTAACAACTATGCTGAAATCGGTTAATTTCAGGAGGTACTACCATGGCTGATCACCACAATGACTTCAGAGACTTCATCTGTCGATCGTTCAGGTGCTGCTCAAGGCTTGGCTGAGGTACTTGGTGCTATGGGTATTGAACGGTTACGTTCAATCCTCCCGGATCTGGTTCGTACGGCCGCATCTGGCTCGAAAATCCCACCTCACGTGCGAGATGGTTATCTCATGTTATTCATCTATCTACCAGCTATCTTCCAGGATGCGTTTTGTGAATTCATCGGACCCATCATCCCAACCATTCTCAAAGTTAGTGTGGGCTAAGTTACACCGAATCTTCCTCTGCCTTTGTTGGTTCGTTAGGCTGTTCATTTATTTTCACCCTCTGTTTTAAGCAGTTGATCGTCTTCCATAGTTTGCCTTTCTATTTACTTTTCAACTGGCCACGTAGTTTGCTTGAAATCGGTTCGGTCGTTAGGTACTTTTTGCTGTTCGAACTGTCAACCTCAAATGGGTGACTTATTTGTTCACTGATCAATCTGTTAGCCACTACGTCTTCATTCACATTTTAGTCACTATCGGATGAAACGGAATATCTTCGTGAGACCGCTCTGCGTGCTGCACAGCAAATTGTACAAATGTTTGCAGAAAGCTCGTTTGAATTGCTTTTACCCGAATTGGAACAAGGCGTGGGAGATCCCAACTGGCGTATTCGACATTCTTCAGTCCAATTACTGGGTGACTTGCTTTATCAACTCTCTGGTCTTTCCGGTAAAGGGACCACCAAAGTATGCCTAGTCCGTGTTTATGTTCTGTTCGGTGAATTACGGTTGAATTGTATATGCAATTGTAAGTCCGAAAAGTCGAATTGAATGACGCAAATCATGAGATGACAGTCAAAACTCCTATCAAAACACCGAAAATTATCATTAGAGTAACCTCCACACCACTGTTACCTGTTTTTCGTACACAGAATGGTAGACGGTTACAAATTTCAATGATTCCTTTGGTTGACCACTGCGGTTTTTGTTTCCCTATCAACATGATGAACGAAATTTCAGGCTGTGTATAATGGCTGATCACCAACACAAGTTTGGCAGTTGAAGAGTTAAGTTCACACATGCCCTATCAGATTAATTAACCACTTCAAGATATGCTTCTTACTCTTTTAGCCAATACTTAATACAACTCTGTAATTACTTGTGAGGTTGTGTAGTAAGGCATAAGCTGCCGGGCTTTTATCATCGTAGCACGCATGAGAACGACAGAGTAGCGAACATTACTTGTTTTCTGTGTTTGATCATCAGACTGGTGACAACACAACAAATATGAAGACATAGATATGAAATATCGTAGTAGTGTTGTATAACACGCATTTTCGTTTGCAAGTAGTGCAATCCGTACATTCGGGAACTAAAGGAGATATATGCACGCTAGAACGAACAGGGATTAGAAGCGACTATTGGAGCCCTGTGTATGCACTTTACGGAAATTTTTATCAAGATTAATGACAGTGCACTGCTGCCAAGTGTGTGCGGATGCAGGCCAGCCGCGTAAGTGGGTGCACGTGTTCGTTGTTCTGTGTTTTCACATAACTTTTAAGGGATTTCGTGCAACACACGACTTCACAGGCTAAGCATTGTATGCGGTCACAACAGTAGCACCATCCAGGTAACATAGCTAGACAGAATTCCGTTGTGCTTTAGAAATTTTCAGAAATAGTTAATTCTTTTTCATTTTGTTTTTTTCTGAATGGTTGCCTTTGTATGATACATCAAAGCAAAAAATACCTTCCGGTGTATTAGTCGTTTTTTTCCGGGTTTTGACTACGTTGCCTGATCAACCGCTAAGAGTGGACGTTAATATGCATTATTTCATTGAAAAAGTTGGCTTTCTTTCTGGCATTATGCTAGCGAAACTCTGAAGTGCACGGCAAATACAAGACGCGAACCAGAGCGTTTGCATTATATCGAAGAAAAGCTTTCAATCACTTTTGATGTACAGATCACATTGGGTTCTCATGAATTAATCGTCGCATACAGTCGTCAGTTGAACAGCACACCCAGTTAAAACAATAACCCTGCTTGTATTCACACCTTACAAAGTGGTTCGAGCAAAGTCAGTTCCAGGTTGTTATAGTACTGACAGCGTTAGTCCTGCTCACCACGATGAGCTCCGTACCGTTTATACGAAATTGTTTTGTCTCGTGCATCTTGCATGCTGTTCTAT
Source organism: Paragonimus westermani (assembly GCA_008508345.1). Taxonomy (NCBI): domain Eukaryota; kingdom Metazoa; phylum Platyhelminthes; class Trematoda; order Plagiorchiida; family Troglotrematidae; genus Paragonimus; species Paragonimus westermani. The sequence goes on from QNGE01001722.1 coordinate 58,068, forward strand.
TACAGCCTTACATGTGTTAGGTAACGATAACTAGGGAATTATCCACCATTCCTAATATCGTTCGCATTCTTATGTACATTCTCGGTCATCACTAATGCTCGATTGGCACAGGTAGAGTTCTGTGGTCTAATTCCCGCATCAGATCATCGTGACTGAACGCTTTCCTGAAGAGGGACTTGAAAATCTAAGACAACTTAATCGCTACTGCCAGCTTACATGTTGCTATAACATTAGTCATCTCCGTATAATCTATCCCACTGCCCAACCACATTCATTTGTGAGGAAAGTGATCGACTGAAAGTCGATCTGCTCTGCAACATATTTGTTGTTTATGTCAATCAAGCCATCTGTCATTTATCTGCCATTTGATTTTGTTGTGACATCGTTCTTTGCTTGCAATGATTGATCATGATAGTCGCGGCAAATGTTCACAAAGTAGCCAGTTCAGCTGGTTGAAATCTATTTAATTCCATCTACAGCACTTTTCGCTGCTATTTTGGCAATACATCTTCTTATCGTTCTCGGTAAAAGATCGTTGTCTGAAGCGTTGTATCATAACGGTGTGTTTACTTTGACAGTTCCACATCGGGTTTCGAACGTTGTTCCAAGCATAAGTCTGAGAATCAACTGGTTGCGTGACCACTATTGATCCAGGTTTTCTAGACAAAGGGATGTGATCGACTTATAGTGGTTGTCTGTAGATTATTCACTTCAAGAATCTAACAGGGAAAGTTCGTGATCTGTCGTAGACTGGTAGCTAAATTGTCGCTCCGACCATCTCTTTGATCTAAAGTCAACGAGGGGCAATTCAACGAATTTCACTTGCGATCTGTATGAATTACTTTCTTATAAAAACACTTCTTTCTCCTTTGGACCTTCACTGTTCTTCGAATTAAATCTCAAACAAAAACATTTTCTTTCTTGTACGCAATACTATCACCTTAGAAGAAGGACGATACGCGAACTTTGTTCATATGTGGTTGATCACGCAATTGATCTGTTATGTCCCGTAGTCACTGAGTGACTTTTTCTATCCCAGTCAAATTTAGTTGTCATTTAGATAAAAGTTACTCCCATTTTCTGAACGCAGTGTTGTCCGCAAATTGAGATGTCTTCTGTGAAATAATGTCGCGACAACGTACAAACTAGTTGTCGGTATCCTTTCTTGATTTTCGCGTTTTCGCACTGATGATTTTACAGTGACTTCTACTATCTAGGTTAAAATGCTTACACTGCGAGTGATTTCACTATCTCTGCGCGGCATGCTTAAATTCGTATCGTCGTCTTGTTTGTCTTTTCGGAACTTTGCTGCTCTCCTGTGAGCTAGGCTTTTACTCTCAGGCTTCAATCACCTCGTCTCAACTAGGAAATATGAACTTACACTGCTATTGTCTGTCTGAACTGTTTCTCTATTGAATAGTATCGCGTTCATTGAAGTTTCAGTGTTTTCTCCCGTACGCCATAATCTACGTTCGTCTACTTATCACCTCCTCTTCGTCCCCGACAGACCCAAGACGAGGATGACACGTTCGGTACATCCGCAGCTCATGATCGTCTGAAAGAGTTCATGGGTGCTGAACGTCACGATCGTGTACTAGCTCGAATACACATGGTTCGATCGGACCCAACTTTAATTGTTCGTCAAGCGGCAATTCATGTGTGGAAGGTAGTCGTGCCAAACACTTCGCGCACACTACGCGAAATCATGCCTGTCCTCATACGTCTGCTATTGAACACACTCGGGTCTTCGAATCGAGAGCAACAACAGGTAAGTTGCGCTTTCGTACCTATCTGGTTTTGACAGAATGTCAGTCTCAGCCCAGTTGAAACCAATTTCTCCACCTCTTCTATCCACATTATCTGAATGTGTATTGTTTCACGGTTCACAATTATTACTGATTTCCCTTCTCCAATAGGTTGCAGCTCGTGCTCTCGGAGACGTGGTGCGGAAGTTGGGTGAACGCATTTTACCAGAAGTCATACCTCTATTGGTACATGGTCTGAATTCAGTCGAACCGGATCATAGACGCGGTGTATGTACCGGTCTGATGGAGATCATGCGAAACTGTCCACGAGAACAGGTATGAACTGTCACAGGAACGACATTAGTCTAGTGTTTCTGCTGTGGCTGATTTGCCTACCCGGATTGCCTGTTCATGTTCATTGATTTTTCTGTTATGCTTATAAGTCTCAGCCGTTAGTTGAACTACTTTAGTAACACTGTGTATTCGAATCGCTCTCTGCGATTGGCTTGATGGCTGTAAAACCGGTCAAAAGTTTGTTCTGCTGACGTACTGGGTATACAGTACATTTTGAGGGTAATTTCCAAACCTGTACCCCCTGCACGTGTCGCACGGTAATCCTGGGCTTTACGGGATAACAGGCAATGCTCTCAGACGTGAGCCAGTGTTGGTGTCATTTGATTGTTGAAATCGCAGCTCAAGAAACAAACAGGGAAATGCAGGCAGGGTTACAACCTGGGCAGATTTGTGTAGATAACATTTTCACTCTTCTTCAAATTCTGGAGCAGCGTCATGTATACCGTCTGCCAACAATTGCCTTATTTCTCGACTGTAAAAGGGCGTTCGATTCAGTGGATCAATCCACGCTTTTAGAGTCGCTTAAACGTTGGGGTGTACCGACCAAGTGTGTGAACATGCTGTCGGTGCTTTGTTCCCACAATTCAGCTCAAATTAGAGGTCACGGTGAATTGTCTAACAATTTCAGCACCAAGAGCGGCGTACCGCAAGTTGCCCGCTTCCACCATTTTTGTTCGGTTTTGTCATAGACGGAATAATGGGAGATTGTCTGCGGTACTCACAAGATGCCGGCGTGGACCTTCTACCTGGTGAAAGACTGACCGATCTTGATTATGCTGACGACAAGGTGTTGCTGTTTGACAAATTTCAAGGAGCACAAACAATGCTAGACGCTATTCTGCGTTTTGCTAAATACTTTGCAATGCACTTTGCAGCCTCAAGATGTAGTGTTTCTGTACAATTGCTGTGATTACGTAGAATTAATGTTGGATAATGAAGTCATGGAGGTTGTTTGCCGGTTGGTGTACCTGGAAAGCTGCATCAATGGCGGCGGTAGAGGTGTAGGGAATGAAATAGAAGTGCATATCTCTAAGGCTAAGGTGGTGTTCGCTAACGTGGTGCACCTATGGCGTATGCAAGGCGACAATGTGAGCTGTATTAATTTACGGTAGAGAAACTTGGCCGCTCACAGAAGAAGACGTGAATCGTCCTCAGGTATTTGATCACCGACGTCTGTGTTCAGTCGCCGGTATCCAGTGGCGCCAGCAAGTAAGTAACGAACAATTTAGGAAGCGAGTGTTTGGCACTGATTGTCAGATGAGCTGTTTTGTTCACTCCTTACATGTGCACAGACTTAGATGGTCAGGTCAAGTATTAAGATTGCCAGGTAGTCATCTGCCACATCGAGCACTCTGGTAAAATTCAAATGTGTTCAGCCATAACTAACCAGGGGTTCCATAATGCAGAATAACTCAGGCCAGTTTATTACCTTACCATATTGTCCTACCTCGATCTACCTTAACCTCACGTCAAATTTTTTACCGTATACTCAGAGTGGGTCCCAGCTGGTCACTTGGTCTTCGAGCGACGTAGCGTTATATGTTAAAACCACCTGACTTTGGTGATACACAAGCATTGTTGATCATGTCGATTCTTTAGCTAACTTGACAGTAGCACCTTCAATGCAATTTTTACTTTCTTACGTGCACGATTGTGCAAGGTACAAACTACATAAAATTATGCTTCAATTGGCATATTTTCACGTATTGTCAACTGAACAGAGAATAGCGGAATGCTAACAATGGGTAGCCAATTCAAAACGGAATAAATTTTCTCAAGCTAGGGCTAGTGAATACGAATTTGTGCGGTTTTTGTTTGCGTCTTCACTCACAAACATCACAGGCCTTTGGGTTTCTAACCTGAATGGTACAGTGTGTCAACAGAATTAGTGGCAAACGGCGTCAGTCGTTTTCTGTAGGTGTGAGTATGTTGCCGGACTTTCTCATTATTTTTCTCAGCCTTATGTTTGTGAGTTGATAGGATCATGTACAGAGTATGCATGAGTATGCGATTTTTAACTAAGGCTACCTGATTCGTGCGTCCTTCCAGCCATTAATAAAATTTCTGAAATGCACATGGATGTTTACCTGCATCATTTCCGGTTATTGTTTTCATTCTTCTAAGTCCTGCCTCCAGTTCCATTTATTGTTGTTGTACGCTGTATAACATAAATGACAACTTTCGGGGTCTGAATAGGTCCAGCTGTGATTTAGGGCTTCGGTCAAGTTTGAACCAGTGTGCAGACCGCGTACCGATGAGTAACAGTACCCCATCGACTGCGCTGCGTCTCCGTATCTTGATCTCCTAAAGTTGGCAGGTCTGCTATGCTACTTATAAGTAACACAATTCCGTCCGGAGACACCTGCCATAATTACGCCTGAAGAACCCGTCCTTAAATCCTAATTCTCAAACAGTCCAATGATCATCAGATACACAATTCTGGAGGTAGGTAGTCATCTATGATCTTCGAGCTCATGAGGCAATTAGTTGGTATAACTGTTTGAGTGCATGTTTTCTTGAAGCATGTTGTCCCTGTTGCTGATCCCGATCCAGTCGAAGCTGGGAGTTTTCACACTTGTTCATGCCATCCTACCGTCCGATTTAACCAGTTTTGTCGTCTGACACCTCCGTCAATTGTGAGTTGTTATTGTCGTCGGTGTCTTTTCATGTGAATCTCTGGAAACGACCTCCTCCTCTCTTCATGATTGAAGTTCTACTATTCGTGCTCCATCAATGTAGTATCTGATAATATATCGCCTGACAAATAATTCGTATTACTGATGAGTAGTCGGGGAACTGGTTTATTTTCAAGTTCACCATCACTCACATTTGGTCGTTTAATGAGATCAGTGATCTCGACTTGTCTCGGAAGTCCTAATCGCGGGGTTATCGATTGGAGTTAACAAGCAGTAACTGTGTCTCCTCTCGAGACGATCGGGCAACCTGATCATTGCTCACAAGCGAGAGTGGTTGAGCGTTCAGATTTGATGATTCGGTCGTGCCTAATGTGAGGTCAATGGCGCAGTGGTTAACACGGTTGCCTCATGATTGGAATGGCCGGAGTTCAAATCCCGGCCGTGGCAAGGATATGCACTACTGACGAGCTCTAATGAGAGCGAAACTCGAGTCTAGTGCTTCTTTTCGAAAGAGGCTGGCTGGAAAGTCTATCTGAATGCGAACGCTGCGATCAAATGTGAGTGATGGTCAAGTTGAAAATATTTCGCAGCCGGTGTGAGTTGTCTACCTTTCACAGTTCGCTCTCTTTCATTGTTTTGTTCAATTTACAAATGGAAGTATTCCATATTCTCATGTTTTCATTCTACTGATGTGTTTGTGCGGTTTTGTTGCGGTCCATAAATCGCTGTCAATTTACAGACTAAATGATATATCACACAGACAGAACCAACCAAGGCTCTCACAAATACATGCACTGCTTCCATTTTGTTTACTATCGGATTGCATTAATTCGACCTTGCCTCGTATATTTTTATACTGATTTTCTGACTGCTTCAGGTTTGTAAGTAGAATAGATTATGTGCACACTCGATCACTATTACCTGACCGAGCCGTGTACAACCGTATGACACAGGCTGTTCACATACTGATTAAAAAATCAGTCTGGGCTGACGCACCTGCTTTCACAGAGGAAATAAAATGTTTGCGCACTCGTCCCAGAACGCTCGATAAGTGTGATACGTCAAACGGGGGCGGACACACTCCGATATGCGGTGGTCTGGAAAATATTTGTGCACGTGTGTGCACACTACGTCGTGTGTGCTTCAAATTAGGCAGACATATTCGGTCACTATTTATGGCAGTTCCACAAACAGTTTATTCGCCTTTTTCACTTATCCTCTGTGAGGCTCTAACTAGCTTAACTGCGTACGGTTGCTTGTACATTTGCTATGCAAGTTGTGGGACGGTCAGTTCAATGGCATTTCAGGTTTACAATGTATGTTAATGTGAACTGAACGACCTTGGATTTTTAGTGTTACCAATTTGAATATCTGTTAGGCTCAGTTTGGTTAACGAAGCCAAGCAATTATCGAACGGTTCTAATATCCTTTAGGCAATGCTTTCAAACTCATGTCGATCTAGGTCTAATTGACTCATACTTCAAGCTCAAATGTTTCCGGCCTGTCTGAATCCGGCCGATCGGTCGCTAACGTTGATTATGGTTCAGTATTCATCTTCTGTTTGGAAAAAATGATGTAAATATCGCAATCAGTATTCCGTTTATATGTGCTGTTTCTCATATGTTTTGTTTTCCGTCGAACTGTCATATCTGGGCAGTATACACTCATTGTTGATATCCTCGAGTGTCACTTCTCGACAAACTCCGTTTTTTTCTGACAGCGATCATGGGCTCATGACAAATTACTTCATGTGTTGCTATAATGAACTATTGATGTTTTGTTTAATCCAATCGCTTAGTGAACTTATTCTCGAGTGATTGTCTTTGGAAGGCTAATTGTTGATTTAAGCACCGATAACAGATAATGTAAATGCACACCTAGTCGAACAAAAGACAACCTACACCTATTGTAGTTGCTCCAGAACTGACGAGTCTATTCATTACCGCGGTGAAGTTAGGTTGGTTTGTAACAATCACCACATCCCACCTTTTCATTTAACATGTCGACCGTCAATTCACCTTCTTTATGGGTTTGTGGATAGAATTCCTCCGTTCTGTCAATATTTTGCTCGTGTAACTCCTGGCCATGCTCGTGACGCATGCAGTCGAGATGAGAACATCTTGAACCGTTGCTTCCACCCTGCTCTAAAATCAATATTGCGTTTTTCTAACACACAAGTGCACTCCATCATCACACAACACCTCTTTGTTCAACAATCTCATCCGATGAATGAAAACGAGGTTCTGTTGTAGACGGTTTGTCAATCTGGACCACTTAACCTGAATATTAAATTCAGGTTTGCCAGATGGCCTATGACCGTTTACTGGTTCTAGTCCTAGATCGCTCAAGTGAGCGTACATTTTGATAGTTTCCTAGTTGTTTAAGGCTGAATGACCATAATAGTTGCACTGCTATACGCAATTAGATTTTTACTTAACTTCTCAATGAAAACGCACACCGATAAAATCAGAGGAGTGTTACGCGTTTTGGATCCAAAATACACCTCCTCCCAATAGTTACTAGCACAATGGACAAGGGAAACAAATTGTTTGACAAAAGTCGTAGTCCACTGGTCACTGGACATCTTCCGGCAGACTTCCTGTATGCGTATGTGTGAACAGATTCAAAAACTCGGGTCATAGTGGCCGGATACTATTTCTTCCGCGGATTTGTTGGAAGTTTTATTTCATTTCCAGAATAAATCTGATTTTTCACTTTTCCAAACCCCATCTAGGATACATCAATACGTACTCCTTTGTCAAACTTCTTGTTCTATATTTCAGTATGCTTCCAGCTTAGATCCTATCATTGAGTTTCTTTCTTTGTCTCAGCAAGATTAAAAGTTCCACTTTCATACTAGCCCACGGTATGGTTAATCGGCATTGACTGGCTAAACTACCGAGGTCTCAACTCACGCCTTTTGGTTCTAACCATTTAGATGCACGCAAGATTCGAGCGGTTTGAGTAGAATTGTGAGTAGCGCAACGTAAGCCACTTGGGATAACATAGTTGTGAGAAGTCCTTTAGCTTTGTGCACTGTAGCAGGCTAATCCGAAGACGGATGCCGCCAGCCTTGTGAACAGAGGGAGTGAGTACGTAGGACGGTAGCAGTTTGTGGATTTATATCCGAATCTGAACGCAAAATGTACCGCTTTGGCATCGTGTTTTGATAGAGTTCTAATGTCAGCTGCATCGGACGTCGTGTGCGGCATGCCACTTCATGACGTTTACAAGCGCCGGGCAATTTTGACTCTAGTATTTTGACAGCACGATTTTCGGGGCACTGTTCAGTAATGGACTTTCTTTTTGCCTGACGAGACTGTTTACTTCATATAGTTACGATACGCAGGTGAACGTTAGCGTTTCTTACGGTACCGGATTCTGGTGGTTCGTCAATCTTATTCCAATGGGTTTGTGCACTCTCACGAGATCAAGTGCAAATCTATTTTTAGATGAACGAACTAGTCAGACACTTTTGAGCTCATGCGCTCGCTTTCTAACATTGATAGTCTAGGTGACGTTTGCTGAATATCTTCCCTTCTTCTACTTATAGCCTTGCTGGTGTCCTGTGCCTTTCTCATCACCTAATTCAGTGATATTATACTTCGAGCACCGCACACTGGCCAAAGGTTATGCTGAGTATAAGTGTACCTTGTAACCTAAAACTGATAAATGTTACTTCACCTTTATCATGGGTTTATGTATCGATCACCTGTACATGCTTTTGATAGGCATCTTAATGTGTTCTTGTGCTACTTGCTTCCACGCATACAGAATTGCCCTTCTCAGATCTGTTGTTCCCGTATTCATTCGGTCTTTGAGTCCAAACGTCTTCTGTGAAGTTGATTTCAGTTGCTCGAGTAACCCATGATAAGTAGTCCATATCGCGAGACACTGCATGTCTCTCCAAGAATGGATCAGAGTATCAGTATGTTGAAATATCCTATCACTGTAGCAGTAAACTATCATGATTGTATGCTCTCACAGTAGGTCCTTCTAACGCTGGATATTGAGGGCATAATCATGAGAGACTAATTCATCCCTTGCAGTTAACCAGAAACGCCATCAGTTTGTACCATAGGATTGTTCGTCATAATTTTTTCTCATCTTAAATCCGTCACACACACGCCTCTTGATGAAATCACGATTAACTAGTCTGCCTTCCAGATTCTAATTGATCGCGGGGTTTTTCGTGTTTGTTGGCCAGGATACCGAGTAAAATGTGACTGTATGCTCAGTCTCTTTAAATCAAACGAAGACTAGTGATCGGATGAATGACGGATATGCCTTAAAGGTCACATGGACGATGTTCGTTATCGCAACAACATTAGAAAACACGAGAAACAACAAATTGCTTCACGCGTTCGTTTGAGTCTCGTACATAAATTGGTATCCAGTATCATGCGCCATGTTCTGACCCCGCACGGTCGGTAGGGTTATAGCACGCTATCTTACAACGGACCACTGTCCCATCACACATATCCCACGTTACAAGAATCTGGTTCCCTTTTCACTAGACACGCTAGATGCCCGTTTTAGGCTGTGTGAAGGGGTTGAGGGATGCTAGGATAGTCTGAGTCTTCCCCACTTTGATTTGATTGACGAAAACTTGATGAAGTTGAACATAGCATACGCCTCACCCACATCTAACTGATTTTGTAGTTTACTTGTGGTCACTTTTGGTACTTATTTCACTAATTTGTCAATAACTATACGAGTGTCAAATCAGTTTCACTCTCATATCGTGTACTGATCATCTCAGCCACTTAGACTCAAAAAATGGGAGCGCTGGGAACCACTTTAGTAAGGTGGACTGTAAACTATAAAATGGACATTTGATTGTCTTTTAATTTGTTTGAAGAACACCGAAATTGTTGTTAATGTTCAGACGTTATCCACGTGAGCAATTGAGCGTTTGCAAACAAACGGTCGTGGTTTTTCTGATCCACAACCGTCGGTGACTTCTATTGAAACATTCAACATGTGTTGAAATATTTAAATTATGATTGGGTGAGGAAACTACGTCAGCAGACTTAATGCAGTGTGCACACAAGCTCACATAGTGAGCAAGGCTTCAGCTGATTGTGGGGTGAACTTTTTGGACGTACAGTAATTCAGCCAGCAATTCGTTTTTCATTGCATTATGTTAATCAGTCAATTAGCGAAACAGACAGAATGTGGATATGGTGCACATATAGTCATACTGGGAAATTATACACCTTGTCTGTAAAATCATACTCAAGTCTGTGAAAAATTGCACCTCATGAAACTGAAAAAGTATCACATTTTAAGAGCCCTACAACGAACAGTCGTAAGTGTGTATCTAGTTTCAAGTCTTATTAATGTGATCAATTTAAGGCAGCTTAAGGCTGCTAGTGGTAACCATCAATCGCGCAGCTGTGAATCAGAATCCCGTCTGCTCTGACGCTCCTGTTTCACCTTACACAATCTGACAGTGTTCAGCTTGCAATTGACCATGCAGGCATCTTTTTGCGTAACATAAAAACTTGTTATTATCTTGTTTGATTCACACATCCGATGTTTTTGTCGTTTCTAGTTGGTCAACTATATAGATACTTTGATCGTGCCTATTCGCCGCACTCTATGTGACAAACTTCCAGAAATACGACGCTCCGGAGCGCGTACGTTTGAGCTTCTGTACAATACATTGGGCGTACGGTTGTTGGACAGCATTTTGCCAGATCTGCTTGCACAGCTCGATGATACAGAGGCCAATCCCTACGTTTTGGACGGTATCCGGCAACTACTCGTGGTCAAGGGCAAGGCGGTTATGCCGTATCTAGTCCCAAAGGTGAGAGTGGACGTTGGTGTGTTGTGTCTGGAAGCAGTTAAGGATACATAATTTGAGAACAATTTATGTGCGACTGGTAAACGATATTTATTGCTGACGTATTTCTGACTCTGCTAAGTGACCCCGCTTTAGATTTACGGTTGCTTAAAGCGGACACTACCTGAACGACTGCTTGTTCTCGAAGTTAGTTTGCGGGCATCAATGACTAAGTTTCTGAAGAGTAAAGAATTAAGTTGACTTACTGTTAAAAATGAAGGCGTCATAATCAGAACAAATGTAGTCTAGTAATTGTTTTCGTTTCGTTCATGTTCGGAGGGGGGACAGTAAACTTGTCAATTGAAACTTCCATCCACCCAGCTTTGTTGCCACGGGACTGACGTCCATGAGTTCTTTGATTTGGTAATGCATCCTATGACAGGGAATACACGATATTTCTCTAACCCATTTCTTTATCCATGCTCAGTGCGTAACCCATGATATCCATATCGCAAAAGTTTGCTCTCTGTTCCACGTGATTGCGCTGTTCATCGTGATTTTTATCTGTTGCGTTTTTGCCTCTCCGCACTACCCGTGAAAAAACGTTCCATTTGGTATGAAAAAATGTTCGCTATCATTTTATGGATATTGTCCCATGTAGGCTGGAGACTATTAGGCCGACTCGATCTCAACTGGATGATAAGTGGCCTAGGATTTAGTGTACGAATAATGCATTACTTAATTACTTTACCGAAGGTATACGAACCTTATTGAATTAGGTTACCTATGTACGCGGTTGATATGAAATGTTGAACGCATATTCAATATACGAAGTTCCACTACAAGACTTGGACATTCCAAACTTTGTCTTCCTAACGTCCAACAGGTTGTTTGAGATTGTGAACAGTTTCACCCAACTACTACCCACTTACCAGCTTACAGTATTACTGAATCGGCACCTCTGTAACTAACAAAGCCACGCGTTGCTTTTACCTGTCTTCGCCGCCTGTGGCTCCTGAAAAACGTGTAAAGTTGTCTTTGAAAGGAGGGTATGTAGTCCTTGTTATATGTGTGGCTTATCCTCCTCTTTGACGGGGAACTTAGGCTGTTTACGACGCGTATGTGAACGGATCCATTTTGTTCGACTGTCGTTTCCACCGATTAACCCGTATCAAGTAGGTCAGTGCACCCTGCGTATCCACTGTGTTTCCAACACCGGGCTCTATAAAACGAAGAAAATTGTAAGATGGTAGCGTGACGACGCTGTCATATGTTCCCGAGACCCTAATAGTGTCGTCGTACACTCGTCGGTAGCCGTTGTCTTCTAGGATGCGAATTTCATCACCGTTAACTTGCTGATTGAAAACACAATCCGACATTGTAGCGTACCATGAGTAATTGTTATATTCAATTTTTCTGCCGCTTCTTATGGGTTATATTTTTGTTTCAGACCTTTCTTCACTACTCTAGTAGCGAGTAATCGTATGATTACTCTGTTGTTCGATTCAGGGTTGAATACGTGTGTGACCATCGTTAGAACTGGTTGAAAGTCTACCTCAGCCTCTCTATTGAGGCCTCAGAAAGATGGAACTGGTTCCATGCTGCAGCTATCTCCCTCATACACGTCACAAGACGTATGTTCGCAGTTTGTGGTAACGACACTGACAACTTGCCACCAGCGTCTCATTGGCTCCAATCTGCACACACGTGTCAGTAAATTTAAACAGTAAATCCCTTGTAGCTTAAAATGTTAATCTTAGCTTTTGCTCTCTTTTTCGGACAGTGCTGTATAATGCAGTCGTCAGATACGAACGGTCTCTTATGACGATCATACGTAGAGAAGGTCGACGACCTAGCCAGATGACGATTCGTCATTCGTATCTACTCCCATAGTTTCCTAAATGTTAACAGTTCTATCATGATTTCTGCCGTTGCCAATCCGAATAATTCATTCTTGTCTGCTCTCTTTTTTTGGCATTGCTCATCCATTTATGGTAATCCGTTTATCTTTTCAGCTGATCTATCCAACTGTGAATGTCAAAGTATTCGCGTATTTAGCGTCGGTGGCTGGCGATGCGCTGACTCGTCAGTTAAATCGTATTCTCCCGGCACTACTCACTACCGTGTCACAGCTCAATGGCCAACCGGATGAGGAGGAGGTTAGTAATGTGTACAGCAAGCCTCTACTTTTTGTGGAAGTTTTGACTGTTCTATCCGACACGGAGTTCTGTGGTCTAGTTAGCTATCAAGATGTATACATGTGTAATGTTTATAATGTTATTTTCTCAAAACTATCACTTCCTTCTTTATTTATCCAACACGCGTTTTAGATTGTATTAACCGAATTTCAGGTGATGCTATTTTTCTTAGCTCCTACCTGTAGATTACAATTTTAATTGTATTACCTACCTCGTTTATGTTTGAATTCGCATTACAAAAACCTAGCAGAAATGGTTACATGCTTGTTTGTCTTCGATTTGAAAGTATTGATTATAGGTGTTCCTTTCTCTTCTATACCTCTTTTCTCTTATCATATATCGATAGGATTTGCTCCATTGTGCTTCAGTACTAATTTGTATCCACGATGCGGGTGGTATTCGCTATGTATTCAACACGTTGCTCTCCGGTCTTGTGCTCGGTGGGACTTCAAGTGCACCATCAGTTCCAAATCAGGTGACTCCGGGAACGCTGAACTATCGCCTGGCATGTTTGCGTTTGCTAAATGCCTACTTGGAAGTTAGCTACGAATCGGCAGATGATTCAGTGGAAGTCACAAGTGCCGAATCTACTCAAAAAGATGCTGAACCGACGAACAGTGAAAACGATGATGAGAGTGATGATGATGACTATAGTTCCGAAGACTATAGCGATGACGCGGATGAAAGTGAGGACGTGGAAACAGATTCGGACATGGACAATGTTGTGAACGACGATGAGGAGGAAGTTCCGGATGTTAAGGGGACTGTCAGCAAAATTCTTCGTGAATTCTATCCAGTCGCACTTCGGAACGTTTGTCGCTTGTTATCTTCGCAAAATGAAGCCACCTTAATTCATTGTTGGAAATGTTTAGAATCACTTTTCAAGGTAAGTTGATGTGTGATGTGTCTTTTCCTTCCTGTTCCATTTATATGTTGTGTGCACTTGAAGCGTTGCAAATTCTCGTGTGTTTAATGAATGTTTATCTGACGTCGATACACATCGGCTTTCTGCCTCATGAGCACGTTTTGTTCTGATCAATCTTTATCTTTACGAATGACTATAACTTTACATTGTTCACTCGACCGATATTTGTTGGTTGCTTGCGCAGCTGATATGAGTAAACTGGTAGTTTGAATTGCTTTCCGAGGTACGCCTCGTACATTAGGAAAGTGGACCTTGAACTTTGACAAACAACTGTTCTGTGTGATAGCATCGGAGGGTACTTGAAAGATCACTTGATTAATTCCGTCTGGCCCAAGAGACAAGGTGTTGCTGCGCCTTTGAAATTATCCTGTAATTCCTCAGGAGTAGGGAATCTTTTGGCTATTTAATACCATCATGATTGAGCAAACTGTTGAAAATATCCGTCTTCATACCCATCTTTCATTTGCTGTTATACGCCTCTCAAGATGCAATGCCGATGTCTTCATATCACACTTGTGCCGAAGTAGTCTTCCGTACGATGAGTTCGGTAGCTCACTCACTATACAGCGTGCCTTAGAAGATTCTGCTGCCTTCCATCCAGTTCACATCACCCAGGCATTATAACAGTGAATGCATTTTCGGTCACACAAACGTTCCATTCTATCCCGATGGTCAAGCCCCATCAAGTTCTATAATCTGGCATTATAATCAGAACTTGATTTATGCGTTATTTTTAATTTTGCAAGGTGGTGACATTTTGTAACATTTGCATTTCGGCAAAATGTCTTTTAGAGTATTCATTCTGCGTACCGATGTCTTTAATAGAATGATAGACGGTCGTTTGGTCTTGTTATGCACAGGTCATCACGGGCTGAAAAATCGTAAGCAAAAACGTGAGTTAAAGCAATGACACTAAGTCTGAAATTGACATGATAAGCCTATTTGAGACGGAAATTACTGCAGTATATCGCACAACAGCAACAAATGGTTGACACTGCAAAGCTAAAAACTGTTTGACCTGAGTGGAATTATTACACATAACAAAACGTTTATCTATGTACAACTAGCTTGGTCATACAAGGGCAGCACGTGTTCATTTGCAGATTCATCGACAGCTAGATCAGGTGTATGCTGGGCTGTGACAGCCGTGTTCCTGATACCCACTACAGATCCCGACCGTATAGTCGGTAGCGCTATCCTTAGCTTATCCGGGGATAACTGTTAACGAGCTACCGCCATGGTAACACACATTTGGCGGCATCCGAATCCGATCAGCCTGTCATAGTGACCGAAGCCAAAGGACGCCTGCGCTTAGCCATCACTGAAATTGGCTTGCGCTGCACCAATTGCAGTTCCACCAACACACCACATATCCAGTGTAAACCCGAAGGAATAAGACCGGGAGATGTGCCAGTGGGGTCTTTGTGTCCAGCCGGCCAATGCTGGTTTGCCAGTTGATTGGCTAATAAGGAAAGGAAACTCTTATCTCTCGGAAATTACACAGAGAGAGGCTGCAATGACGAGATCTACACTAAGGAGAAGATTTGTGAAGTGTAATACAAGAAGCGTTGCAGTGTAGGAGTGCAGGTTAGTGCATCCCAAAGAAGATGGGGTTGAAAAGCAAAATTCTCACTGAACTATGAAAAGCCAGGCAGACCATTCATCATACAATACATCAACAAAGCCGGAGAAAAGAATGGGTAGAAGACCACAGACACTCAGGTTTCTGAAAAGAAGAGCGGATTAATTGTCAATGACCACGATGTTGGCCGATGCAGTCATTAACAGAAGTAGAATAGGTATACCGATATGACCTACCTGAGCCTAGCGTACTCGCCGCCTCTTCGCCGACGGGGTACTATGAGTACGTTGGTGACCTACCAGCCCCAAACGGCCAGCGCATTCGCGGCCGCACACATCACAACGCCATATAGTCACGTCACCGCGACCTATGGCACCGATGGTTCCTTTGCGTACCGCACGCTTCCGCTCGCGACCACGCAATAGTTGCTCGTTGAACGCTCGGACGCCCGCCCGAACCGTATTCCTCCAGGCCGTCCGGTTCAACGCCAAATCTTCCCAACATCTAAAATCAATGTTACAACGTGAAAGACTTACCTGCACAACATCCTGGTACCTCCGCTTCTGGCCACCGGGATTTCGCTTACCTGACTTCACTTGTCCGTACAGTAACTGCTTCGGGATACGGTCATCGCCCATCCGACGGACGTGACCGAGCCAACGGAGCTGGTTCAGCATCAACATGGCTTCCATCCCGTCCATGTCCGCTCGCCGCATTACCTCAGTGTTCGGAATCATGTCCGACCACCGAATACCCAAGATGCGCCTCAGACACTGAACATGGAAACGGCTCAAATAGCTCACGTTCCGCTGATACAGTGTCCACGTCTCACTGCCGTACAGCAGGATAGACAGCACCATTGAGCGGTAGACACACAGCTTTGTGACCATCTTCTTGCTATGATTCTTTCAGACATGCCTTTCAAGACGTCCGAAAGCAGCGCTAGTCTTCGCCACACGCGCTCTCGGCCCGCGGTCCACGGACAAATCTGTCGACAAGTTGCTACCAGAGTGGCGAAAATCCCTGCACCCATTCACTGTCTCCAGCGATGCGAATTTGGATTGGAGGTACACGAGCAACGCCTCCACCAGGAGAAGGCTGAAAGAGGGAAAACGTCTTACCTGTGTTGGTGTCCAATCCAAGCTTCGATGCTGCCGAAGCGAAGGCTGTCATCTGCGAACAGAAGCGTGCGTATCGTGGAGGTCTGTAGCCGGGTTGGGACGCCGGAACATCGGATATTCAACAGCCGCCCGTCCGTCCGGTACTCCACCTCAACTCCATCCATGGCAGTCAAATATAAGGTAAATAGGGCTGCTTCACGCCAGTGACGATGTCAAAATCATCAGAGGTCGATCCACACGATTTCATGTCCGCATGCAACAATCTAACCATATTGACCAACATACCTGGATATCCAAACTTACCAACCACCGTCCACAGCGCCTAGCAGCTCACGGAATCGAACGCCTTGGTGAAGTCCGCGAACAAGGCATGCAGGGGCTGATTACGTTCCCGGCACTTCTCCTGAAGCTGTCGAGCATCAAACACCAGGTCGATAGTACTCCGACTCGACCGGAATCCACACTGCTCCTCGGGAACATTTACCTCCAAAGCGTTCGCATTCAGTCGGTTCAGGAGGATTCTGGCAAGTACCTTGCCTGCACAGCTCAACAGGCTGATACCTCGGTAACTGTCGGCGCATCGCTTGCTTCCCTTGTCTTTGAACAAGGGTACCGTAAGGGTGTCCTTGAAGTCTTGTGGCATCGCCTCGTGATCTCAAATGGAGTGAACCAACTGGAGCAAAGCGCGTTCCAACGCCGACCCTCCACTCTTTAGGATCTCACCTGGCAGCCCATCCTCGCCTGCAGCCTTCCCGTTGCGCAGTTGGCCAATCGCCCTCTGCAACTCCAGCAAATCTGGGGCGAGAGCAAGTGAACATTTGATGTCCTGTTGCGGCAGGCTGTTCACAGCTATTCAATCAATTGTAGCGAGGCGGTTAATCAGGCTGCCGAAGTGTTTGCGGCATATTCTCTGATGTCCTCCGGCTTGCTGCAAGAATAGCCGGTGTCCATGTCTATCAATGCTCTAGTAGACTGCATAGATGGATAGAAGATCGCTTTGAGTGAATCATAGAACTCCTTGTGTCGCCGACGATCTGCGAAACCCTGCATGCGCTCGCCCTGTTTCCTCCACCAGTTGTCCTTAATTTTGCGAACACGCTCGGCCAGTTGACGGCGGACACTCCAGAACCTAGCCTTCTTCGCTCCATTGGACGTATCCATTGTGGATGTGGCGAACGCGGCATTCTTCTCTCGTACCAAGTTGGAGATAGCCACGTTGTCAACGAACCAGTCCGGCCGTTCCTTGCGCTCCACAGCGGTCGCCTCAGTGGCTGCTTCTGTAATCTGTTTCTTGAGTTACTGCCACAAACCTTCGGGGGTATTGGATACAGGAGCGTTTTGCAGACGG
Source organism: Paragonimus westermani (assembly GCA_008508345.1). Classification (NCBI taxonomy): domain Eukaryota; kingdom Metazoa; phylum Platyhelminthes; class Trematoda; order Plagiorchiida; family Troglotrematidae; genus Paragonimus; species Paragonimus westermani. The sequence goes on from QNGE01001722.1 coordinate 75,765, forward strand.
GCAACGACTGCTCGTTGGAAGGCAGTCTTCGTCTCCCAGTTCTCCAACCTTCTGATATCCAACTTCTGCCGTTGTCTCAAAGATCTACAATGAAAAGGCTTGCGTACATGAATAAACAATTTGGTCCTGACCGGCCTATAATCTGTGCTACATTCGGCGCCGCGCATCACTCGCGTGATGTTCACCTCACGAATGTCGCGCTACCGCACAATCACATAGTCAAGCAAATGATTAGGATCGCTTCGTGGATGATTCCACGTCGTGGTTTCGCTCGCATCCAGTTGGAATCGGGTCTTCGTGATAGGCAGCTCGTGAGTAGCACACAGGTGCAGCAGACGATCACTGTTCTCGTTTGCTGAACCAATGCCGTAGGATCCGAGGTCTCCCGGCCAAGCTACCGAGTCGGGCCCAACTCTAGCGTTCAAGTCGCCCAGAACAAACAGTCCGTCACTCACTGGCGCCGACCGGATTGTAGTAGACAACTGGTCACAGAACCGGTCATTTGTATCATCAACATGACGCATAGTTGGGCCATAAACACTAATAAATGTAGCAGGCGCATCGACAGCATTCGAGGGCTACTGCCGTGCAGTTTGCCTACCATCAAAGCATTGATGCGATCAGCAGCTGCAAAACAGACACCATGCTCCCGAACACCGTCTGTCGGGTAGCCTATCCAGTAAAAAGTGTACCCGGCGCCTGCTTCCCGCAACTTACCTTGGTCTGCAAGCCTTGTCTCACTCAAGGCTGCTACGTCGATTCCATACCGCCGCAGTTCCATCGCGATCAGGGCGGTGCGTCGTTCCGGCCGTTCTGTGGCGCTGCATCGATCCAGCAGAGTGCGCACGTTCCACGTCCCAATCGTAAGCGTCTTGCGTCCCCGGGCCTGTCTCCAGTTGGTCTTCTCGGCACTGAAACCTAGTTGAGCATTATCTGCTCGGGGGCTCGTGATTGGGGGGACGTATGAGGGTGAGTGTTTGGCATTAGCATGTTTTCGCCTATCCACCCTGCCATGTACAGCAGATAGGGCGACCCGGTTTATCCTGCGCGATGGCCGATGCAGTATACTATTTGATTTAGTTTGTATCATTATCATTGTGAGTATGGGCTTCGGATACTGCCAGGACGCCCAGACCTGTGCAGGAGAGCGATTAGGGCCCTCAACCAAAGCCTTTGGCTAAAAAGCCTGAACCGCAAGGCAGCAGCTGTCACACACACACACGCAGACGCGACAGGATCAACCACCAAGGAGAGGATCGACGGCGATATCAAAACAAATCCATCACTCACAGGAACAGTAATACTGTACAGACGATTCTAGCAGGCAGATATATAGTCAGTCCAGGCAAAAACAAGCGTCTTGCCCAACGAAGCCACAACACACGTTCACCACGCACAACGAACGCATCTGCTTTTTGTCTGGCTGCCACCCTTTGGCCAATCTGACAAGGTTGAACCTGCAAGGACCGAAGTCCCAGTCAGCACAGCCCTCCGGATCAAAACAGCACGCAAGCCTGACCACCACGCCAAGGTAGCAGAAAAGGTCAGGAACAATGTCACACGCACACACAGGCAGCAGCATCTGAAGACTGCTCGCTTATATACACCTAGTACGATGGACTAACGTGGATTCAGCTACTGTCACTTCGAGGAAGTACGTCGTAGTGGCTAGATATCTGATCGTTCTTGTGTGACTGTTCATACTACCGGTGAACCGGTTGGTTTTTCATCAGCGTTTTCTAGGTCACCTCGTCACCATTGAGGTCGTTCAAAACGCTTACACAACAGCATTGTGTAATGCTTTCAAGGCGCTCTAGTAACTCAGTATCTAGATGATGCCTGTCCATCTTTTTCACAAACAGGTGGTTGATGGTCATCTCATACGAGCATTCTGTCCACAGTTCCTTGTATACACATACCTATATGTACCCACATACGTGTATTGCTTATGAGTAGTTTGGCAGATTTTCTATGTTCAACAGTGGTATTGGTTGATTCCAGTGTGAAATGTTTGACAACTCCTGCCGAGGCAATCTCTTCCTTGGATCATTTGGTGCATTCCATATGAAACCGTTGGATGAGTAGGTAACAGAGTTCAAATGTGAAACTTCTCAGTTCGTGACGTGGCTTCTTGGCTCACCTGGTAGAGCTTTTGCTGTACTTGGATATACTGTTTCTATCGCTCATTCGAATCCAACCGAAGCCCTGATTTTTCACAATTAGGTCTCATCTAAATATATATATATATATATATATATATATATATATATTTCGCAACAGTAGGCACAGTACCACAAACCATGAAGTGGACAAATGGCAAAGCGAATTGCCGTGCCCATTATACAGTAGGTTTCCTACTCAGCGCCACAGGTTACCGTTCTCTATCATATCCGATAGTGTCTTTAGTCATCAATGTTCGAGATTCGTTGACCGCTAACCAAGTAAACGCAGTGAGTCAGCTGAGGTGAGCCTCAGCATTGGTTGTTTCGCGTCACTGAACCAACTAATTGTCTCACCATTAAACTGTCTTTTTCGGCTGACCTCAGGTTTCATTAGTAAGGCTGTTCCAATCAGGCAGTGATGTTGCGTGCGAGGAACGCCTCTAAATCAACGTAACCACAGTTCCCAGACAAATTGTTCCGCTTGTGTCGAGTTGTAATTCGTTTGTATCCATGTCGTATGGATCTTCGATCTAACTTTGTGAACTTTGTGTGAAGGGACCGCCGCTTCCTCCTTCGCAAGCCCTCATTTTTATCATCTTCGATACATTGTTTAGTGTAGTTTTGTGGATTAATTCTGTAGGATTCCTTAGGTTTTGTCCTTCCTTTCTTGATTTAGATAAGATTTCGACCTGGAAACAGTTGCACTAGTTTGGATTGAACCAATCCACTTCGTCACTTTAAATGTGGTTTACAGAAGGTTGAGCGTTGTTGGTTGATTGTTTGGTTACGTTTTTATTTTAATTACGCATGCAGACACTGGAAGTGTTGGTTTATGATATGATTTAGAAGTATGTCGACATCATATTCTCCCCCTGATTTTGTTGTTTATTGATCGCCATTCTTGTTTTTGTGAACCAGATTGAAAAGTTTCTTCATCTTAGCACGTTTTCGATGCCCATTCATACTGTATATCATTTGAACGGATTTTGTCCTGCTATCACCTCAAGCCGTACAGATAGCTCAGTCTTGTCATCATCTGTCTTATTCCCCCTCCCTATCTGTGTTCCGCTTTCTGACGTCTGTAGCGCTGGTCTCCCGAGTCTGTTACCACGCAAATAAACGATCTGCGTCAGGGTATTCGTGAGGCAATATTCGATTTCCGCAAGACCACGCGCACTAAGAGCGGAGAGGAATTTCTACCAGGCTTCTCGGATCCCAACCTCCCGTTAACCAGTTTGATTAAACTGTATGCGAATTGCACTCTTCACGGACGTGCCGATATCAAGGAACCTGCAGCTCAGGCCCTGTGCGAATGCATCTCCCACGCGAGCGGTGTTGCACTTCAGGGTTGCGTAGTCAAAGTGATCGGCCCTCTAATCCGATTGTTGGGCGAGCGTCAAACAAGTGTGGTGCGTATGGCTCTAGTGGAGTCACTCACTTCTTTGATCCACAAAGTGAGTTTGTTTGGAATTTTTTCATAACCCCCTCACTTCTCTTCCCGTTAGGCTGTTGTATGTCCCCACATGAGCCTTTGGGGACGAGGCTGTATGATCCGGTTACTTGTCTTCATCGTCGTTCAGTTGATTTTACGAGCGTTAGCTATCCTTTATACGCTCTGTTTGTATCAACAAAGTGAGGGTTTTGTGACCATCATCCCTCTGTCACGTTTGCATAAATTTTTTATGCTTATGCCCTTGGAATACTTCTGTGATTTTTTGCTATTATGCTAGGAACAAAGTATTGATACATCTTCATACACTGGCTCCAGTTTCCGACTTTCTGATGAAATTGTTTCAGACACCTCTGTGAAATTTACAACCCAGTCTTTCTTCCTTGAAACGACTGTGCTTTCAATCAGTTATTTTCCAGAAATTTGTCAACCCGAAGCGCATCCAAATCGCTGTCCAATGCTACTACTAAGTTTAACAATGTTGCTACTGTTAACTCAAATGGAATGTTTCTGTAAAGCCCCAGACTTTCCGTCAACGTGATTTTCAACCGAACATCGCATTGCTTCATTGGTCTCCCTATGTGTCGGCTTATCACCCGTTGCCGTCGAATGATCGCATGATTATTTCGCGCATACAAACAGTGAATACCTAATATAAGTTCGCGGATTTAGATTGTTTTAAACTAAACGCTACCCACATTTGATCGCAGCTTTCGCATTCAGTTAAGCCTTTCGACTAACACGCTTCGAAAGGAAGCACTAGACTCTAGTTTTGCTCTTACTAGAGCTCATCGGTAATGCCCATCCTCGTCCGGATCGAAATTTGCATTCCGGCTCTCATGCTTGTGAGATCAGCGTGTTAACCACAATGTCAGTAACCTCACAGTAAGCATGACCGGTCACTTCGAATCGATGGTAACTAGGATTGGTCTGTTCAATCCAATCAATAACCCCGAGATCATGACTTGCCAGTCAGATTAGAGGTAGTCTTTGTTGAACCAGCTCATCGTGTTTTGAACAACACTTAATGACAAACGCCTCAACATGTGAGATAATTGCAGACTATGCTGCATCTGCCTGTTTCACATCCGATGAAACGATAGTTTCAAAAAAACGATAAAACCGGGTTGTCATGTTATCCCTCCTCCTAAGCTCACTCAACTTCATGTTTAATCAAGATCGTCTTATGCAACTTCGCCCTAGTTTTTCTAAGGGTGGAGGTATTTATGTATTTGTTAAGTACAATCATTTTCTCACTTTCTCCATGCCCCCCTGTTCTTCCGCCGCGTCTTTTGAACCGTTTCGAGTTTTTATCCCCTTCTAGATCTCGCTAAATCAGTCTTGTTTTTAAGGCAGCTATTCCCATAAAATCATTTGGAAACAACTCAACAGATGACAGATTTGGGATGCTGGTATTTCCTGCATTCTCTTGTCAGCCGGGAAATTGTATTCTATGTTGTATACCGGTGCAAATAAAACGTTTTAAGTCTGGACGACGAACAGAAACTGAAGTGGTAAATAGTGTGGTAAAAGTTGATTCTAGCCAAAGCAAACCTGAAGTCCCTGTAAGTAGCTTTTATATTATCCTTTTTCCAAACGTTCTTACAGAGAAGATGGAATATGAGCATGTAAGTTGCTAGAAGTGGTATTCATGTTTGGCTCCATGGTAAAAAAAAAATTGCCTACACTGATTCGTAGGTTTGTGCTGGGTAGACAGAAACGTTTACTTACACGTTGCATGATTTATAACGGCAAAAGAAACAGTAAAAAGGATTAAGTAAAAGAGACCTTGAACAAAGTGACACCAAACACGGGAGCACATCAAAGTGACATTTCGTTGGCGTTTCAATTCGGTGATCCGCGGGGCTGTGTTTAGAGGGTGGCCAGGAGATATGTAGCGCGGGTCATTTCTCATGCATGTGCCAGTCGTGGAGGAGTTTGAAATTCCTTATCGGTCCGACCACGTACACAGAGTTGAGTTGTGTGCAGCAGTGTGGATAGGTCCTAACGCCAAAGAAGTTTTGTCTGCATTGCAGTCTGCTGGTTATATACTCCAGTTTTTCAGAATGACCTCTTAGGGGTTTATTTGCGTTTACCGTAGCGAGATCTACTGGTGGATAACCTGATGTGTGCAGATGTGCATGTGCGGATTGTTTCTCCTTCAAAGTGTGTGCTATGCATTGCGAATTGATCTATTTGAACAAGCATATATGGGTAAGAGGTTTTCCCGCGTCCCATACCTCTTCTAGTGGCTCGTTCCTAAATATCCTCAAGTTTTTTTAGACAAAGGCGGTTGGCGCACGCATGATACAGTCTTTCTGTCAAAGGGCGAGTGTTTGATTCGCTGTATCTGCGAAAGCTGGTTCATTCATGTAGAGTATGTTCACAGAGTATCCATTTTCGGACATCATCACCGAAGCGTTCGTGGAGTATGGTACGAACGCCCTATTAACAATGGTGACTCTCACCGATGTTTTCGGACGGCCTTGTTGATTCAGATACGCCCCTTTAAAGATAACTCACTGCCGTGCCTTTTTGGCGAGTGATGGATTGAGATGTAGGCGGCAGTCTGTTGACGGCGTTTGGCTTGATTCCAGGGCATAATGACTTCCGGCTTTCTGGCCGATGCATAAAGAATAACTAACATCCCTGATTGGGAACATTTTCTGATATGACAAAGAATCAGCGGCGGTCTTGTTGCGGATCTCTGACGGTGATTTGTGTGTCATTAGCTCTTCTAAGTCGGTTTGAATTTGTCACTGAACTGTGGAAATATTCTTTTTGAAACCCTAAAGTTAACCGTCTTGTTCTGACTGGTGAGACATTTATCGCTTCCAGTCGACTTGTTGGTGATTTTCTTCCTTCATTGTATTGCAGCCTCCTGATTGGTCATCTGCTTACGGCCAACCATATTCGCTTGCTGTTGGGTGTAGCATTGTTGCCGGGTTCTGTGATTATTTTGCCTTCACCATCCACATGATCAGTCGTTTTGTCTGCTCTTTACCGTTTTTGGTCAATTTAGGGGTTCTGAACCAGATGCACGTGATCATCGAGTGAACTGTTCGTGTAGTCATTACAGGACACAACAGTCTCTATAGAATTCACCTCACATCTTCAAAGTGCTTAGCGTTGCTTCCTGGTTAGGGCATTTCTACTCTCACGTTCTTGAAATGTTGAGCTGTGTCACATACTTCGGTTGCACTATCTCATCTGCTTGATGTATAAGCTGTTTCAAACATCAGCGATGATAACAGATGCACGTTACCTTTGCCGACCTGCTTCATGCCGCACATCAAAGTAACATCTGATTGTCGTTGAAAGGAAGAGCATATAATATACGTTTCTGGCTCTGTTCGGATACGTCACTTGTTCTCAACGAAAATATCAACAGATCTGTTGTGTCTGACCATCGTTTTTTTTCCAGCTAGCCTACGTTAACCGGGGGTTCACGTAAGCAACGCAGCTTTTCACCAGTGTGTATTTCGGAATGCGTGGTCAGTTGGTGAGATAATCACGTTGTACAACTGGGCATCTTCCATACCGGGTATTATTTGTTGGGACCTCGACTGATTGGGCAAAACTACCTGATGTTCGAAAAATGTGACTCTGACTGTTCTCTCCAGTGAAGTGTACAGGTGTAGTTCGCTCGGTTGAAGTCCCCGTGATCATCCAGATCGGTGTTTAAAAAGACCATCCAGTACGATAGTGCGTCGTAGTCATTGGCGTATGTGCATCTATAATAATTCTGGTTCTTCTCTTTAGTTTTTAACTCAATCTTTACTTTTGTTTGTTTTTTCCTCCGAGACATTCCACGTCATGCTGATACGTTGAATACCTTTTATCGGACCCTTGGAGTGCGTGTAGAAGATTTTGTGTGGATTATGACCATCGTTCAACTAGAGTTAAGGGTCACAGTGACCATTTGTCAGATTTCTAAGCTCACGGTCACGGTACATGATGTCTTTTCGGATGAGATTTTATATAGGGAGTTGTAATGCAATGATTCAGAAACTAATCCGGTTTTTCGATAAATGAAGCCGCAAAATACAGATTCATTGTCCACGATGAGCATAAAAGACTAACCTGCTTGAAGAGACAGCGAATAGGAAACCTTGGGTTCGCTTCCGGCCGTGTGCTTTAAGATTATCATCTAACATTGGAAGGGTAATGAATCGTTTTTTAGCCCTTGTACGGGATTCGGCACTCACGTTCTCCGGTACAAATGTGCTGGATTTGTGATGGTGTATATTTGTCTGTACTTCGAACTGACGTTTTGTGATTTACCAGTATGGTATTTAATCGCCACAGGCAATCGAGGTTGGATGGCACGCCAGGTTGTATGCATCTTTTTTGCCGTTAAGAAGTTTGTTCACAGTAATCGAGATGAACTTGCAAAGACTAAGTATGCCATTATGTCTGTCACATCAGACAAACCAATGAGCTCTCCTGAATAGGTCATACAGTGTTTAAATGCCTACCTCAGAGCTGGCTGAGGCAGGCATCTTGTGTGTAACAATGTTCCTGTAAGTGCGTTTATTAACTATTCCAGCGGATGGGTACCAGTAGGCATATTTGTTTCGGTTGGAGTGTATACGAATAGTTATCACCGCTATTGTGACCAAATTGTTAAGATGCCATCAGCTTCTCAAATACAGCTACCGTACAAAGAGTGGGCGGCAACGGATTTATCAGCTTGGTGTGTCTAAGATTGATGCCTCTTCCTGGCTTTTGAAGACGCTCTTGAGAGAAATCAAGATAGCCCAAATGCTTGTTTTCTTGCATGTTCTACGCAGCCGGTCGTCTTAACACAGCCACTGTCAAATAGATTGAATTGTTCAATACACACTTGTTGACATCTTCCCAGATGTAATGATTTCCTTACCCACAACACTTTCTCTACAATACCTGTCATTTCACGTGGATGGTTTTTCCCGTTTCTTTCTTTTAACTTGTCCTAGATTCCCGATAGTTTGATCTCACAGTTTTATCTGATGGATAACGGCTTGTGGGAGTTAATGTTCAAGAATTATCCCCAACGAGGTCAGAAGACCATGGGATTTGTGCCTTATATCATCCACATGAATAATGTCAACTAACTGTGAAGGCAATGGTGACCAGCTCGTTCCGACAGGTCTTGTAAATTTTTTCCAGGTCCACAGATTGAGTAGGACAAGATGAAATATGCGGTGCATCTTCAGTAAGGTGACGAGTGAGGTACGTATTACATTATACCCTCCTTAGCCCACCTCAAGCCTTATATGGAATCATGGCAACTAATCAGACATGTTTGGCTTAGATTTTCAGTTGGGTTCTCTTTTAGAGTCCTATAGGTCAAGAGTGGAGCCAGGTCACAGGTTGAGTTGGCTTGAATTTTATATGAGAAACACGTTTGGATTCTATTGTTTTTACGCTATACTCTTAAACCCGGCTCATCACTCCAACACCACAACCATGTAATGATCATTCGGAAAAATGTCCTCATCCTGACGACGAAGACAAGTGAGATGTGCTCAGATTTCTGACCAATAAGTTATACGGTTGTCATTTATACTTACGGTTAACAGCACATCAACCTAACTTAGGGATAACGGTCGAAAATAGTTCATCTTGTGGGCATAATATTGAAGGTTGAGTCTTTCTGCAGGTCACGTTTGAGGTTAATTGAGGATTTAGAAGTAGTTGTTATACCATCGGTGAACGGGTGGTTTCCACCACTAATGGACCAGAACGTCATGTAATAACCACTGAGAGGTTAGCCTTGTCTCTGTCGCATCCACAATATCCACAGGTCTCATGATACGACGACTTCTGACGTACAATACGAACCAGATAAGAGAAAAACATGTAAGTTTCTGAACTGGTCGCGGGTTTATCGATCATATGTTCACCTTGCGACAGACACTTGGGCCTTGCCACTTCTCTTCTCAGCCAACGTCCGTTGTATATTTGGACCTAAAGTCCATTTTCGATCCACTAACTCCGTGTGTTCTGGGGAAGAGCTGTTTCCATCTCAGAGGAATCCAAGTGAAGTATGGCACTTTATTGAAATCGTTGTATGTCCGTTCCGAGTGCAGAGTGCGCTTTTGTAAGCGACTATTTTTAACAATCTCTTTCACATTGTGTTCGGCAAAGTTGTCCGATCTTCACTACCCTTCAGTTGTATGATAGACGTTATTCTGGAATGAGCACCCGGGGTTTTCGAGGGTCTCAGAGCTTCAATCTGGTAGTTAGCTAGCAGATTTTGAGTATACAGACGACGTTGCTTTATTTACGCCTCTCGCAGACAACTTGCGGACCATGCTACCCCGGTGGCTGGTCTGTATGACATGCACTTTGCATCTTTAAAGTGTAGTGTTGCTACTATTAGATCGTCTCTATTAGTACGCTCTCAACCGTTTGATCCAAGACAGTAGGAAGAAAAACGTGGTGACACTGTTTATTGGAAAACGAGTCGTAATTAGCCTACATAGGCTCTAGGTGTATGAGGTGAAGCGATTACCGTACATGGTCGACAAGATGTAAAGCAAATCAGACAAGACGATCATATGTGGCGGCCAGAGGCAAAGTGAATTGGATGAGCCGGTCACATATGGTAGTCAGCGCGTTAGAACGAATCCCGTTGCGCGACTTCAGGAGAAAAACGTGAGAAAACCGTTCAGATAGTGTACAGTCGTTCGACCGCATGTTCACAACCTGATTGGCCGAGTGGAACCTTACCACCCGAAATTGAATCGACCGATCGATATGGCGTGATTTGTCTTGGCTGCTACATTAAGAGATACGGATCCAAACAACGACTAAGTTGCAGTTGCTGCATTCTTGGCTTTCGTTTGCAAGCTGTTCAACATTGTCGATTGGTTCACCTGCCCGGACAATTTCTACCCGTCAGCCTGTAATGCTATTATTGACGAGATGTCCACGCAGGTAACGAAGTAAATAGTGCATTCGCCAGTCTTCGTCATTTATGGTGTCTCGAAGACGTCCGATCGTCGATTAAAGACCGGATTTACAATGCGTGTTCCCACAGAGCTTTGCTTTGTGATTCAGAGCCGCTGTTCATTCATGCCGAAGGCGCATCTTGACTGTCGATATCCGTAATAATTAATTCATCAAATGAGTTGACTGTATAATCACAGCGTTGGCTCGGATCACAGTTGCAATTAATGATGATTATGATAAGATTAAGACTATCGTACGAGCATGTTATACCGATAGCTACTTGTTTTCGATAGCAGTAAGTTTGTTTACCCTACCTTACTGTGTGTACTCTATCTTCTCCTCTCATAGCGACTTGGAAGTCACCGTTGGGGACAACCACACAAGTGGAACTAGAGGGGGCGTCTCATACGTTAGACCAGCAACTATTTTTGGTCGTCTATTCATCCTGTACGCTAATCAATTTGTTTCGAGAGACGATATAATAAAGTTCTCGAATTGATTGATTGCGAAGATCACCGGTTTTCAATTAGAACCTTCACTGTTAGTATTTGGAATTGGGAAGTTTATTTGTTCTGTTCTGGTCACAAACCGTGCATTGCATCTCCGAGAGATGCTCTCCACAATGTTGACGTATAACTCTCATATATTTTCAATCAAATACAAACACACACAAGCTTATTCTATTGTCTGGTTTTTTCTAAAGTAAAACTTACTATCCTTCCCAATCATTCTGTCGCTTTCAGTGTCCTAAATCAGCGAGGCCGTTTGTCATCCAACTGCAAACTACAATTTTGAAATGTCTTGGAGACCTACACAGACCAATGCGTTTGCTGGGTGGTAAAGGTCTTGCTTCTCTGGTTGGTATCACCTCGAAGTTGGATCCGCTGTTGATAGATTTGGCCCAAATCCCCGCCCACTCTGTACTTACCCATTGGCCTAACGAACCTTACCCTGGCATGACAAGACCGGAGAGCTCTGTGCCCAGTGCTGGAGCAGCCACAGCTTTGACGTCCACGGGTATCGCCACTTACCCGTGAGTGTTTCAGACTTGAATGGGTTAACTTATTCTATGCTCTGAGTACGCTTCACTTTAATCATTTGCCATCCTGTAACAGTTATCTACTGTTCTCACTAATGATATTCCGTGTGGACAACATCACGGTTGCTGTTTAGGTCCCCATCTGCTTCTTATGGTTTTACTGAACTTTACGTACACCCTCCGTTTGCCATTTAACGATGAACACCAATCTAGTGAATATGATTTTCCGCTAAAACATCCACACTTTCTGTTTTATTACATATGGAGCCACGCAGTTCTGTCACACAGTCCAATTTTCATAGTCCTACAGCTTGCACCGATTACTTGATTCAATCTTCGCGTTCCCAGGTTTATGTCGAACCACGGTGCCAGCGGGCTAGTAATCATATTCTGTATCAATCAGGTGATTGACCTCTTGTTGCTCAACCTGCCTCAACACCCTCGTGACCGATAGTCAGTCATCAAGACGTAAGGGATGATAACCGAGCTGCTTGTCCGCTTTACTCAGCTCTGATGAAATGAGTGACACGAAATGTGATTAGTTTCCTGCAAACGACAAGTGATCGGCGCATACATTAGTTATCACGGTAGTCGGATTGCGCAATGGGCCTACCGAGAGTATTTTGGTAGATTTGTTACTCAACCGACGAGTGCATGCTACCTGCATTTTTCCTAGAATTTTGGCATATGGACGAGATTTTTATACCTTATGTGTATACATCCTCTGCCAGTACAGCGTTCACCGCGTTGGACATTATGCCTCGACAATATTAATGATTGGACCAAATTCCGGATTGATTAGCTGCCAATATGATCGCGGATCATGAAGACCCTCACTGTTCCACTGAGTATAACTTGTGGATGCCTCCTGCTAGGTTGTCAGTTATGGTACTCACATCGCGGGTTAGACAGAACATGACAATGGCTTTGCCCAAATGTTTTTTCAGGTCCTCCAACTCCTACTTACTCCAGCGTTTTTACTAGAATTCTTTAGTGCTCCATTTCACCGTTTCGATGAGCGACGTATTGGATCATCACGCCGTCTAATCAAGCCGAAGCTGTGTACGTATGTTTGTCGACGTAATGTCGGTTGTTATTGATATTTTCTTTGTTGTTGCTCTAACAATCATCATACGAAACCTTTTCATGCGTTTGCAATTCTTTATATCTTTCCGTCTGTTTTTCAGAGAGACCAGTTTTTATGCTCTGCGTTTGTGCCTTATTGGATCTTTTGGAAAAGCGGGTATGCCAGCGTTGAAGTCTGTTTTGAACTCACTCTTGCCGATGATGTACATTCAAGACGCTGGTCATTCTCAGCAGGATATCGTGGATGACGATGTTGATGATGAAGACGAGGAAGATGCAGCTTATTTCGTTGGAAGAACCCAGAAATGTGTTCCACTGATTAATGCGGATTCTATTCGTCTCGTCGCCTCCTCGTGTATCGGTTGCGTCATCGCCTCTATCAATGCCGCGGTGTGTTCTCAATCTGAAGAGTTTAGAGCGTCTGTGGATCTCGCGATGCAACCCTCACGCATTCTGGAACAACGGCTATTCGAAAATGCTGTAAATAGCGCTCGTGAGTTCTACTTCCCTTTTGTTGTTCGCGTGTTCAAAATGGGGACAGATTTCAGATGATTTTGCTGTTGTCTCCTTCAGATTCAAGGTAAAGATTGGTTATGCCTTTTTTGCAAGTTCTTACTGGGTTGTGAATCGCGTGTGTGCCAATGGTTTTGTGTACACTGTCTTAAAAATTGACCCGTCCACGTACACCGTTGACCATGAATGGCAGTGTACTCTGCAATTCTCAGCCCTCATGGGACTGTTCTTTATACGATATCCGCTGCTTTAGCGCGGACTCCCTACACTCCTACGTGTCTCCGTAGACGGCATATCCACTTACTCGAAATGAATGAATACATTTGTTATCGCGTGTTTTTGTTCGCTTCACCCACATAGTTGTGATCGACAAGGACGCTTGGTTTGCAAATTTGCTTATCGCCAGACGTCCGCCACAAGGCCTATGAAAATACGCATCATGGAACACGCGCTACTTTGCACGGCTGGTAAGCCTCTGCATTCGTTGTCAGCAGTACAACATCGGCCTCCGTGAAAGCATACTATATATTGTATGTACACGTTTCCGATCTTTGCTTCCAGTTTCCGGTCCTCATGGCGTTGAGGGCTACCTTTAGATTCTGCGTGCAAGCCGTTCCTTTTGCTTCATGCCACACCATTCAGTGACGGCGTTGTGCATTGATCAACACCTTTAGTAAATTCAAATCATTCATCTCGTTAGCATTTCATTTTCAACCCCCAAGCCTGAACACCATTGATTCGCATATCTTGCTAGTCTCATTAGGTTCGGCACTCTCATTGTCACAGTTGAACGCGTTCGACGATCAACTGAAAGGTGGAAACGAACTGATTCGTCTTGATTTCATCTGGAGAATTTGAACGGAAGGGTGTACCTTAATGACACGTACACTCCAACATTACTGTCTGAGTTTGTCAACACCTGAGCTGCTGTTTGACCAATGGAAAGAGGTGTGTTAAACTTTCTTGATCAGTCCGTCGATAGTTCGAAGCATGAAAACACATTGCAAAACCATTCTCTCATAAAATTGTTCAACCAGAAATAATGTGTGATCCGGCCAACCAGAACAACCGCGTATGGACGCTCACAATATTGTCCACACACACTGGCCTACCCAGTCATGTGATTTCGATTCTCCAAAGTGCCTTCCAGATCCCACCGATTAAGTGGGCTTCACAATCACACATTCTATCATATCCAAATCAACGCCTGCGAAGGCGCAGCAACAGATTAAGCCATAACATCTTGTGAACCCTTCCAACAATACGCAACAATGTATCGGTACAGTATTATTCACTAAGCACGGGCCAACTCGATATGGTCATGCACGATAACGAAAACACTGACTTTCAGTGTAGACTTACGCCGATTGTACCGTTGATTTTGTCCATTCTTGTGTAGCGCTTGCGCTGTCGTGAGTCACATATGTAGTTGGTGTGACAGTCGATTAATCGGCTAGCTGTCGATATTCGGAAATGATCACCTAAGCAAAAATAAAGTGCTTTCCATGTCCCGTTTGTGATTTGAGCTCCGGGAATCACATACTTTCTTTGCTGCCTGATTGTTTGTAGTTGAAAAATAACAACATCCGCCATCGCCTTTCTTCTTGAAAAGAGCGAACCAAGTTCGTCCGTTTTAGTTGAACAGTTACACGATCACCATAGTTACTCTTTTTCCTTTCATTCTGACATTGTATATGTCAGATATATATATATATATATATATATATATATATATTCAAATTGATCAAAAAATAGGGTAGACACTGAGTGGTGAACGATTTATTGTGACGTTTCAAATCCACACTAGGATCCGTTATCAAACAAATATTTGTTTGATAACGGATCCCAGTGTGGATTTGAAACGTCACAATAAATCGTTCACCACTAAGTGTCTACCCTATTTTTTTATTAATTCAAATATGCTACCTGAGCTGCAGACATTCTCGTTGATATATATATATATATATATATATATATATATATAGCGTCAAAGCCAGTGTTACGTTGTTTCCTTTGCTGGCTGATTTGTGCATTTGTATATAACCAGATAGCATAATGAAACAACATATCAGCTGTGATTTCTCTTTAACCACATGCATGCATGAACTACATTTCATCCATGCATTACAGTCGCAAAAGATTGTGTTCTACTCGCTTACGAGGAGATAAGTGTAGTGTGATAGTAATCTTGTCTGAGCTTAATTTACCTGACGAATAAAAACAGTCATCGAATTGTGCTTTGTTGGCGGTCGTTGCTGCGCTACCTTGCTTCTTACAGATGCTTTTTGACATCCTAGGTAACACGTGCGTATTCGTGAGACGTCTTAGCCAACGGATCGATGCATTACTTCACATTTATATTGTGTTGCCTTACATTGAGTGTGCCTCATTTAAGTCAACTACTAACTCACCTAACATGGTAGGGGAAAGCACTGCCTTACTAAACAATTCAGTCAATTGTACGGACACGCAGTTCGTTGCCTTTTTTTACATCGGTCTGTTTACACGAATGGCAAGGTACTCCCGGCTAGCCGAGAGTATCTCTGTGTATTCTGTCCATTTGCCACTCACGTTGTCTTTCAGTTACTTCTCAATCCACTTCGGAGCCATTCAGTTTAGTATGTGGTTTTTCCAGACACTCATTGGACTTTTCGTCAAAGTCAGGCAGCTATATTACTGACTACACTGAAATATGCACCCGATGCATTGATCAATGAAAAGAACCTTCAGTCCGGGCTGGCAGAGCGTCTGGAACGGTTCATTACTCAGACTTGCGCTCATGAACAGGTTGGCCAATTGTTTTATCGGTTGCTTTTATGTTTATGTCAGTTTCAAGTAATTTGCTCCCCGTTGCATTCTTAATTGTTTACTAAACATTTTTGTACTTTGTTTTCGTCATCTGGGGAGTGTTCACTGTTTTGACCGTTCCCTCTCTCACCAAAGTTGCCAACTTTTAACTCTCCGTTATAAACTTACCGGACCCTGACGGCATATCTTTCTCGGTGATATGATGAATTAGGCCGGAAGGTGTAGAGGTTACACCGAGAGTGTTACAAATGTCAACCAGGTGAGTGAATAGAAACCTGTTGCACCAGTGCCTTCTATCCGATTGAGGATTAATGGCACGGTTCTTTAAAAAAAAAGTGATGTGCGCTCAGACCATCTGTCATCTAACTGCTGGAAGCCGTTAAGCTAAAGGATTCAGTGGAGAGCTGTAATCACTCTTTTCGTGTCGCTAGTTTAGCCTACATGCAAATTTGTCGTTTACGCTGTATCGGTTATTGCGCAGCGTAACGCAGATGGCCGTATGCAGTAGAGTAGGTGGGCAAATAATTTTCTGTCTCCCTCTGCATTGGCATTTCCAAGTCGAATTTTAAAGTTCATCCATCCCTAACCTCACACAGTTCTTATCGAACCTATGGAAGTTGGGCAATTAGCTCTTTCCGATAGTCAAAACTTCCTTTCCGTTTTCCACACGAACCAAACATGCTAGCTCCTGTAGACACTTTGAGGATGCCACTTTCTGTGGACTATTTCAGTATCCAAGCTCTGAATCTAACAGAACAACATACTGTTCCTTCTCGTTCGTTAGGCGTATTAGAGGTTTCTGTTTGCTGCGTTTCGCAAACTGCATTTCAGCATAGCAGCCTAATAATTGAATATTTATATATATACATATATATATATATATATATATATATATATATAAATCAAAAAGAGGGTAGACACTGAGTGGTGAACGATTTATTGTGACGTTTCAAATCCACACTAGGATCCGTTATCAAACAAATAAATAAATAAACAAATATATATATATATTACCGTGAAAGGTGAACGCCGAGTGATGGGCCTTTATTGTTACTAGGATCCGTTGTCAAACCTAACATTACTGTTGCGTGCACGTTTTCAGTACATATTTCTGATATCAGACGTTTTTCAGTTGATTCTAACTGTCACCCACGAGTGAGCCTGAGAACGAATAGACAAGTAGGTCGGCTAACCATGAAACAGTGACTACCACCGGTTTCATTACTGGTAACCGTAGTAGAATTGTGGACGAACCGGATAAAACGCATCTGGTCTAATTACATATAATAAGCTCTCTCAAACGTTTGAACAGACATGACAGTAAACAAGCAACGGTTCATCATCTGCCAGTTCGGTCAACATTCTTCGTCGCCAATCACTATGTGATCATACCCTCTAAGAAATCATACCCGTTTAAGCCAGGCACAGGGTTGCAAACTTCTTTGAAAACGATAGGAATGGCTCATTGTATATGCTCGTTGCGCATCACTTCCGTCTAAATTTACTCAATGAAATCAGAGTGTAGGAAAGGGTGACGTTAATAGTATCTTAACACTTATTCGAACTGTCCCACCATGCTCTATACGCTACATGAGGTAACTTCTAATGGAAGATGTAGTAACACGCATAGAGGAATCTCATTAGGGAGGATGAGTTATGTCAGAACTGTTATACATTGTAAAAACAAGTTGGGAATATTGTGTTCACTACTTTGTCTACGAGGAATACCAACGCATCCCGTGATAGATGTTTTGTGAATCTATCAAAATCTATGGTACTTTTCGACTAAAAAGACCAATGTAAACAACTTCGAATGAAGGAACACACTTCCACTGATAACTTGACTGCCCGAACGGCTTGGAATAAAGGGATACTTTAAACTCTACACATGAAATAAGATATTTCTGACTGTAGTGAAGACATCATAGACACTTGCTTACTTAACTGAAAAGGTACAGACCCGTTGTGCACATAAAGTGATTATATGTATTGCAAAATTCTCTATATTGGTTCCCTTCAACATGCGAATACATGTCGACACATTGAAGTGTGTTATGAGGGAGGCTGCGTGACTCTGATCGGCTTGGCTGTTTAGATAAATTGTCCAACAGGGCAAAGAAAATCAAGTAGGTTGTTTAATGACGAATCGTTCGTATATTTGATTACCAAGAATGGTGATGAGCCTTGGTCACTAAATTGGGTGATTTGGCTCTTAGTCCTAACGATTGACGGTTGACATTTGAATGCCAAATTGGTCGAAAATACCATTTGGCACTTCTCTGTCCAAATGGCCAACCGGATTACTCTAATGTACTGATACATACTGAAATGGCTCTACATTTTTCATCAGCTGGTGACAACGTAGAGCAAAACAGACAAGCAAGTGCACCAAAGACTGAGTCTGAACGACGATAAATGAGTTGGCTGGAATTCGTGATGTTCATTTGAGGTTCAAGACGCTTAAAACCAAAGGAAATTTGGCTGTTCGTTTTTAGGAGTTGGTATGATATGTGTCTTCTTTCAATAGTCTGCAGTCTCACGTTGTGTGAAACACTGGACGAATAACTCAGCTAACATACAACTTTGTACAGTGCTTAAGAAAAAGTGACAATAAGCCGTCTGGTCATCTGAAAAATCCGACTCATCGGTAGCCTAGTTCTGTACGTTTTGGATGGACCATAAATTTTGAGATTTGTGCTACTCAACAGTTTAATTCTCTCAAGCATCACAACACCCCTCTTGTTTCATTTGTTTTTTGCAATCAACTTTCAGTTGTGTTTGGTGTTCAGTTCACATAACCTGAATATTAATGATAGCCATTTTGACAACTGTGGGTTACCTTCAAATAGACACTTCTAAATTGCATCTGTTAACGTTTGTCCTAACTAATCTTCGCTAGTGTTTACAGTTTCCCCCTGTGGTGTTTCTTCGTCTACTGGTCTGTTCGTGTATCAAATCGGTTGATTCGGAATCGGTTAGTAACACGTAGTCGGTTGACCACGTCTCATCACCAGATGTGCTCGACGAGTTGATCTCGTTGCAACAAATGGTTGATGCCAAACAGCTCAAATGATGTTGGTAACTCAACCCGACCAGATAGCAAAAGTTAGAGACAGTGGTAGAATAGGCTACCAAATAGAACGACAGGTGTAACGAACCTCAATTGTGATTCTTTGTGAAGACGTTCAGTGGACTGAAACAGTAGACAGAATGCTACATAGTATCCGATGAACACGAAACAATGCAGTCCAGAATATTGTGAGAATCTAACCAAGAACAGTCATTATATGAGACAGACTTTCGGGTACAATCTGTCCGTTACTCCAGGAAGAAACGAAGTTGAGGCAAGTTAGTAAAAGTTGAGCAACTCGTTGGCTAGTGGGCTGATTCAGTGAGCCACTGAAAAACAGACTGGTTGTATAGATTAAGTGAACTGTCATTAGAACCTTCTAAAACTAAAAGCTCTTTGCAGCTGACTGAGGAGGACAGTTGATGCGATAAATCACTATTGTACAAAAGTCACAATTCATTGGGTAACCCGCATGCAACCAATGATCAGACGAATCAATCTCAGGCGCACAACACATTGGAGATTTTCCGGCTATCCTCTCGATTAGGTGAACCTCTCATTTCCACAAGATGGGTTTGGGTGTAGGACAGATGAAACTGTAAAGTGTGAATAGAAAATTCCGGACCAATCACCGCAACAAATTGACGGCTTGCGACCAAACACTGTCAGCATACTTCAATGAATGAACGTCGTACCAACCGTCAACATTAATAGGCTGCAACAAAGTCGACAAACGTACTGTCTTGGTTCCAAAGATCCAAAGCCCTGCTGATCAGCTATCTTCCGTTGTCCGATTGCTTACCACGCTGGGTATCCACTGTACACCACGGTTGTGTATACAACCGGCCATCGACTCTAAAGTCCATTGGGATCACCGCACTTTGACTTTATATGTACCTCAGCATAAGATCAATGTTCCAATCTCCACTGAGACACAGTGTCAAACTGTCAATATTTAGCAACACATGTTAAGAAGTATATGCTAGCAGACGATGTTACTCACTTCGTGGTTGCATGCATAGGGGTGGATAACGTCACTATCGGCTACTGATCAAATTACACTGCGGTACCACTTCTTAGTCAATTGCGTATTACAACAATGCATACCTGAAGTCCAATTTGAAAACCTATCATATGAAGTAAAATATTGTCCTACTCTGATGGTTGGGAATAGTGGTGGTGTTGTTTACGGAGTCTAAGTGGCTCTGCTTCACTATCCGTGTGTATTTGACCGAAATATGATGGAGCTGTCTGGTTGAGATCAATGTCCTCAACTTTCTGTTGCCATTGCGCTGACGCACGCAAGGTGGTTTAATTGCTTCTACTCGGACTGGTTTCACGAACGTAATCCGTTTGTCAGACTGTCTTAGGTGGGCATCAGTCGGTGCCGTTGGTACAGGTTGCCTTCCCAAACGAAGTAGAATCTGAGGAAATTTACGTCGGAATACTGTGAGCGATGTTGATGAAGGGTTGCGAAACTTGATTGCTTCAATCTGTTGGTATCCGTCGGATACCTACTTTTGTAGGTTTCTGAGATGGATTTCACATGTGATATTGGCAACACTTTGAACGACGCACACCGTGTACAGCTAGATTCACGTTGTGCTTAACAACTTAAATTCGTCGATCCATACGGCTGTGAACCATGTTGTATACGTTTGCCTAACTTTTACCATGTCGCATGTTGCTTATGCTCACCGAGTGATATAGCGTGAAGAAGTTAGCACGATGAGCATTCTGTGATTTGGCTTAGAAATTTGTACAACTTGGCATTAGGTACAACTCCTATGGCGATCCAAAAGCTTATGAAAGAATACATTGAAGAATACAACCAAGATGTGCTCTAGCCCTCAATAACCATCATCGCACATAATCTGTAAAACAAACTTTATGTTGTATAAAGCCAACGAGAAATGCTGTTGTAATTCGTGTCCGATTCTTTTTGTTTTCTCATCTTGTCACATGTGATTCCTTCACTGCTTTTCACTTGGTATTCAGTTCTGTGACATATTCATGTACTTCTCGATTAACTGAACTATCTTCTTCTGGTGTAACTGAAAACGTATATCTTCAACTGTAATTTTTGCAATTTAATTATTCATGGATTTGGGGGGGTCACTTCTTTCCCGTTTCCATATTAGTTGCCGTCATGCTGAACTAATATTGCCCATCTCAGACGGTCTCATGATCCATGAGCAAATATCTTCCAAGCGGAATTTTCGTGCAAGTCCCTTTCCTAACGGGATTCCCTCTTCTTACTTTATATTACTTTTAACAATTTTTTAATGAACCCATATCATAATGTTCTTACTTTTCCCGCGTGTGCATTCGTCACTTTCAGTCCGCGGTCTCTCAGCTCGGCTTCCGTTGTGTCGGAGTTTACGTGGGGCATATTGTGGAGAGTTCACAACTGAACTACGACTTGGACCCGCTGATACAGCTGCTCACTCAGGTAACGCTGTGCATGTGTATACGCATTCCTTATGTTGCTCTTCCTATGCGTGTGTCTGTTTAAGTCGTTAGTCTCTGCTTCGTGTGCGGCTACCTTTAAGCTCAGACTGAAGCAAGTGCAATAACCGTTTTTCGGCCGATTATAATTTGACATGTTGTCCTTGTTATTCAGTGCTGTTTTTGTGTATCAGATCATACCGTCCTGTGTACCACTAGCCATTTAATACCTACACTAAATGAGATCTCGTTGGATAAGTGAACCGATGATACAAAGCGTTTACTTGCCCACATGCTTGTTGCAAACTCGCTACCCTCCGAAATGAATGCAAAAGCAGAACTTCTGACAAACTAATCCATTGCTTCTATAGGTTATTTTATAGACAACATGTGTCAATAAAATAAAACAATACGATTGGTTTGGAAACTTCGAGTTTATTGGTTGGCTTGACTTAGCTTGTTTGTTTTAATGCGCCACCTATTTAAACAACTCACTTCACTCCTATACTCGTGATAACAAACACTGTTGCTACACCAGTGTCATCCGTATTGGCTCGAGTTGTTGAAAATGTTTGGCCATAACCGTCCGCGAATCATCAGTTGGCTTCATATCGATGAATTCGTCTAATCCCATCTCTTCACAGTGTTAAATACTTAGTTCTGATAAACTGACTTACTCGTCTGTTCATCTCAAGCCCGTTTCATTGAAACAGCTTGTTTCCGGTGTTGCTAACGAAGTAGCACTTGTTGCCCCCCCCTCATTTGTGTCTTTTTGGTATGTTAATGAAGTTGGCTTCAGATGGAGGAAGTTTTCAGGTACGCTGTACACCTTGTAAGTTTCAACGAGCTGGCTTTTTCTCGTTTGCTCTTGTTAGTGTGTATTCAACACTGCATTTGTAACGTCTGATATTTTAGGGTAACGTACTTTCCAGTTTAGTCATTCGAGAGGAGCTAGAGACAGATTGAAATATCATGTTTCGAAAACAACTTGTAAACAATCGATGGTGATAATACTGCGTGCAGCTGACGTTTCACTTCTGATGCAGACTGATTGAACTGGCTATAAATTTGATGCTATTTAGGGTAAACGTGGTATATCATCAATTAGTGCCAACAGTCACTATTACTGATTCCTCGCGTTGAACGTTTTGTGATTTATGTTGTACTGATGGTTGCTCGATTTATCTCGACGAACTTTGTTCACAACTAATACACCTTAGTGGACTTTATTCGTTTAATCCATCGCTTGGTTGCTCTACTTTCTTGTACGCGCTTTGCCCTTGTTTTACTCTACGTTTCTCGCCATCGCGCAGGGTATAAAACACGAACTCATAGATATTCGCCTGCTGACCACTGTGGTACTCAGTCACATCGCTTGGCGGTGGAAGCTATTCGATGCCCAATCCTCTTCTTCTATGCGTGCGCGACATTTGTCCATGTTTCTGTCCATCGTGATCACGGGCAGTCGTGACAAAGCCAGCACAGTTCGTCTGGGAAGCGAGTCTGCCTTGGCTGTGCTATGTCGTTTCGGAACACCGAACTCCAAGGAGTCTAGTTCAGCTGTCCAGGTGCGTTTTTTTAATGACCAGTTCAATCATCAAGAGCTAAGATCAAAGGTTGGTAGCATGTCTTTCTATCCACTTCTGAATCGTTTGAAATTTAACAATAACGTAAACACTCGGAAGTCTTACTTCAGTTCTATAGATCTCACTACGCTTGCGTCAACCGACAGTCTTCATTAGTAAGCGGATTTCACAGTGTTGCATTAGATTCCACCATTTGTAGTGAATTGACTATGCAGTGCCTGGACTAATCGTGAAGGCAACATCGTGCGCTGTTGATATCTACTAAAAAAAATGACGCACGCGAAACCAAGGAATATCTTTTCCTCGGAATGTTTCTCTAATCACGCACTAGCCATCTGGTCTACAAATTGACACAAATCACCTTATGGACATAGTATACTCGATTGAACAATCGCTTCCCCGTCAGTCTTGCGAATTTTTTAACAGTTCACACCGTGATTTCGCATAAAGAACTTGATGCAACTATTCGCACCTATTGGATTTCCTTCATAGTGGAACAAGACGTGTGTTTTGTCTCGATTCCGATGTCATCGGTCTATATCTCTTGTTGCTCGTCACTTTTGGTCTGCTCTAGCCTGTGAGTTGAAAGACACCATTGTGAGTCTATCTATCGCTGCACTTTGGCCATATGATCGCTCTCCCAGCAGCCGCTGTGCCGACGTTCTGCCAACTCCGAATTGTGCAGCAATTCCGCCAGATATCCTATCTCTATTGATTTCTGTTACCCTCAACTTATCTTGCAAAAAACTTGTTCAGTTCATGGTGCTCCTTCGTGCAAATGCTTTCACATAGTTGTCTCAATCGAGCACACTTGACTTAAACTCGTCTATTCTGCTGTCTTATCGTTATTACAATAGCGGTCGTGTCCGGGCTGATCATCAGACCTCTTTTGGGCTTTTTATCCTGATTACGCGCTGTTATTGACTTGAAAACATACAGTCGCATTACACAATTGCGCATACTGGTTGATGGTGCTGTCAACACGCCAATTGGGAAAATCGGTGTTTCATCTCCCAAACAGGCTACATTCTACGAAATACAGACACGTGTTGGAGCAACATGTGATTTGCAAGTGATATCCTGATTGATTCTTTGGTGTTGCTGTCGACATAGAATATCGCAGTTTTAATCTCCATAGTGTACTAGCTTCAAGTGCATTGCAGACAAAGCATTATTTCGTCGGGGGCCCTCCTGGAATCGGTCGATATTGCAAAGCAACCAGGTGAATGTTTGTGAAGACCCTAAATGATCGAAACGTGTCGTCTGGTGGGTTGAGGACAGCACGGTGATCCACGTCACTTGCCGATAACATGAGAGTCATTTGCGTGCGTGAATCCATGAAACCACCCTCTCTTTTATATTTTCACTTTCCACTTTGTCCCTTGGTGACTGTGCAAACCATACTACTGATGAGTAGACCTATATATCCTATATGAATTGAACATCACTCGCAATCCGTCGCAGCTGTTGCATTTCCATAAAATTTCTATCCAGCCTTTTTCGAGTTTCCTTTATCTTAGAACTCTGGTCATGCTCTTATGAGGTAACAGTGTTGATCTCTGCGTCATTGGTCTCACATTAGGCACGGTTGAATTTCCGTGTGCAAACGCTCAGCCACCCTCGTTTGTGAATAATGGACTAATTGAGAAGTGGATGGGAATGCGATAGCTGCGATCGATCATGAGTGATATTCAAGTCATAGTGACCAAAAATCCTCTATCATTCACAAGCATTATACACATTTGTTTGGGCAGAAATCGCGAAAAGGTTATCACTTGCAGCGTTCGCATTCAGATAGACTTTCCAGCCAGCCTCTTTCGAAAAGAAGCACTAGACTCGAGTTTCGCTCTCATTAGAGCTCNCGTGGCAAGGATATGCACTACTGACGAGCTCTAATGAGAGCGAAACTCGAGTCTAGTGCTTCTTTTCGAAAGAGGCTGGCTGGAAAGTCTATCTGAATGCGGAGGCTGCGATCAAATGTGAGTGATGGTCAGCTTGAAAATAGACCAAATCCCCGACTACTCATCAGTTATCACTTGCATTATCTAATCTACGTTGCCGTCAGCCCAACCGAATAACCGTTCTTCTTACCGTGCTCAAATGAAAATCAGCATACTGAACAGTTGTTCTTTCAAGAGTGTAAGTGGCATACGGGCTCGGCGTTCCAACATGGATCATCTCTATTTATGCGAGCACCCACTGGTCCATCTGCGCCTGCCTGTTATCTCATCATCATCATCATCAATATTATTATTGCCATATTATAAGAACCCTAGACTGATAGAGCACATCCCAAGATGTGTCAAAAAGACTTGTGAACTGCCTACGTCCAGCACGAATCATTCTTCGTGCTCCGAACAGCTACTACAGACCGTCCACTTGATTATTTCAACAACAACTTTTCCTGTATCAATGGGTTGTCAAAAATAGATTTTTATGGAACTGTGCGGGGCTCCGTTTGACATACACAGTAAACCTGTGTCTTATATGTGTACAAACCATTGATCCAAAGTTCCGTCTGCCATGATTTTGGCTAACAACTGGCTCTACCTTGTTCAGTCCAAAATGATCGGGTTTCATTTTCCCATGCTCTAATGTCACTTTTCCGCACCTAAACGTTAGTCTGAGGTATCTTCAAGGGTTTAGCTGATAGTGTTCTATGCTACTTAAGTGGTCCAGTCTAGGTTGAGCGCATCAGAATCTCAACACTGACAGGCTTGCCAGCCTAGTCGAATCGGTGAACGCCGATTGTATATCACTGTGAGGTGATTGTGGTCGCGTCTGGTTTGCATCTGTCAGTTCTGCCATCTCAATATGTTTCAGTGCACTGGTATTTGCTATCCGAGTTGGTTTAGAAAGATAGCATATCATCTTGTGAACCCGTGAGTTGTGACCCAATAAAAACATTCGAATTTACGAATGCGCAATCGAGTTGAGTTTATATTCTACCATTTATGGCAAGATATGTAACAATATGTGCTTGCATTGGCTTTGGGCCGTTGTACTTCACGTAGGCAAGCCTGCTCCACAAAAGGATTCATGGTCTTTCAAGGCCCCCACATCGACGATAGTGACAGCAACTGTTTCACGACTTTACATAAGTTGTATTTACCCGCTTTATCAAAAGGCGAAGTAAATGTGACATCAGTAGCCGTAGTTACTAGCCTTTAGTGAAGTTATGTTGATTACAACTCACCAGCTGGCGCCATGTGCACAAAAGTAGTTGAAGCAACCCAAGGTTTGGCCTTAGTTTGAACTGCCTACCGATCCTGCCTGGTGCCTCATATATGCGCTTATGTTCGTCAAACCATTTCGCTGGATTACATGACCATTAATGTCCATATCGATTTGTTCTTCGGTTGTTTGGACCTCAACATTGACAGTTCGTACAAGGCGGTTACCGATTATACAGATAAACTGAATATGACTGTTGGGAACTAAACTAGACCTGTCCTTTCGCCATAGTGTACGTAACACACAGGCCACTTCTGATCAATTAAGTATGCGATTTTTGCATGTCCAACTTGCGACGTATTCCGGAACGCTCGGGATGCGCGATCAACTAATTACGTTGTACAGCTTGCGATGGTTGGGTCACGTGCTTCGTATGCCACCTGAGGGTTTACCGTATCAGGCAGTATATACTGAGGCTATCAACAGTTGGGTGGTCAAGCAACAAAGTGGTCACGAAATATGAAGACCTTGACTGCTCCATTGAGCAAAGTGGGCAGGTATCGCTTGCCTGGATGGGGTCCTCGTGATCACTCAAACCGCTGGTTAGATACGCTATCCGAGATGGCGATGTGTCGCAGTCAATGGCACACCTGTATCCATACCATTTGTAGTTCTTCCGCTTAGTCTTTTTTCAGTATTTGTCGATCGTCTTAGTAACGTTTCCTTCTAGGATATTCCACGTCACTGTTGAGGTGAGCGTCGGCCCGAGCCACAGTATCTTTTGATCAGGCTCATGGCGGTTATGATGACGATAACTTGTGGACCAACTAATACGTGCACTATCATCGATCATTTTTTATATATGAGCAGAATTCAGCTGCACCCGTGTTCCCTCAATGTGGTGGCTGCCTCACGTGATTTATGCTCGAGATTGACCGCAATAAAATGCCCGTACTCCAGTTTCAAAATGCTCCACACTAACTTCTAATCGGCCTCGGTGCAAGCAAACTTTTCCTGTATTTGGATACACATACCACTTCGAATGGTGTTGTGTTCTGCCGGCCAGTAATTGCTCGTACGTATTTCGTCGATTTGAATGAGCAAGGCCAATTTGGATCGCAGCACTACTGTCCAACCGCAGTCGTATGCTAGATTACCAACTCACTCTGATTTTCTCCATTGTATTTGCTTACCAATTGGTTTTTGGACTTAATTTTCATGTTGTATGTTCGCATCTCTTAAATTTCTCCGAATTGACCTCTATTGTTTAAGAAGTTTCATGGGTGCTCATTCGTACTATTGAAAAAAACGACCAATTTATCTCTATCTTGGATGCAAAGCTCATTCCCACTACTAATCCTCATATCTCTCTGTTTCCGTGCAGTCGTAAACCGTGTATTCCATAGCACAGAAGGAAGGCTAGACCATTCTTAAGTTATCCAATGCCAACAATGCATCTGTTGTTGAATAGCGCTCAGGACTCAGTTACGTGCCAGATTAGTTCTTATAAATTACGGGCTTCATACTATGATTATTATTTACACACCGGATGGATCTGTGCTTTTTATATGTAATGACTTTTTTCACACCTATGAATTATGCGTGGGTGCAAACCAAATTCATGCCGTAATATTTCTTTTTACTGTTCAGGTTTGCTCGGAGGCTGTGGACAGTAGTAACCGAAGTTCTCTTGATGCGCTTGTCCAACGATTGCGCAAGCAGAGTTGGCTTGACATTTGGTCTCAGGGTTGTCCCGACATGGACAGCACTTCGATAGCGTTCTGAACTGAACGCGCACGTTTAGTGTGATTAAAAGTGCGACTACCGATATTTGCTGTAAAATTTCCGAACGATGATTTATGTTATTGCCTATTTTGGTATTCCTTGCTAACCGGTTCTCTAGATCTCGCTGAGGACAGTTTTGAGAATTGCTACGCTTTGGCTGAGATATGATACTTTCACAAGAAGTGTACTCTACTGGTGTTTGTTCTCTCTTCCTGGTCAGATGGGATTGGGTGTTTCGCCAGTATTCCTGCATTTGTGCCTCAGCTTGTAACAGTTGTACGTACAAAGTGACTTGTGGATTCGGAGTCGTTGTGATGAAGCACCCGTTTGCAATTTGTAGCATATTCTAGCCTACTACTGCGTGCTGTGTGAGGAATCATCTGATCAGGTTCCTCTCTTGGTGCACACTTATTCTGCCTGTGCTCTGGATATCCTTTGTTAGTGAGTAGTGTACGCTTGACTTCGGCTGCATTTAACTGGAAATGTTCCTTTGACCCTTGGATTGTGTTTCGCTCCAAACGTTCTTGCGTTCCTGACGATGGCATTGGCCTCCGTACGTCTCATCTACGATGTCCTGCTATGCGCAGGATTTCTTACTAAAATTCTGGACAGAATACGTAGGGATCCACAGTTGTAATGTCGCTGTAACACCCGTGTAGTCTCTGGTGATTCCCGGAGGGCATTTGAACAACAACAGCAGGCTAATATTATGGCTCAAGTGTTTGCTGATATGTAGCATACAAAATGGTCTGTTGTTTCACCCTTGCCAGATTGCTCGAACCTAGACAGAAACTCTACTGATAGTCAGGGATCACATTCTCGACCGCTAGGTTGATAATCGGTATTGTTATTACCGGGCATCTCCGAGCTCTAGTGAACTGGCTAATATATATTGAGCTCCCTAGGATTTGTTCTAAATTGTTCAATATTGTAGATGCACTCTCAGGGCTGATTTAGTGTTCTGAGTTTGATAGTGTGTGCATCATGGTGTTGTGTACGGCTCGTGGGTTTGAAGTTTTCGTTTTTGGCTGGTTTTTCAGCCAGTGCTATAGGGTCTGAACTGCCCAGGACATTTTGCTGCTAGACTTCCAGTCATGCAAGTGCTTCTGTCTTCAAGACAAACCCTAGGGGAACACCTGTTTGCCGTCCCAATATTGTTCGAAAAGCTGCTTGTGTCTAATTCCCACACCATCATCGCATCTAATGAAAAATGAAAGGGGTCGTCTGTTGTGCTGTACATAAGTCTAACTAATCGAAACAAGCGCAGTGGATTAACTCATTTCATTTATGTCTGGCTAAAAATCATATGATGTGAAACGCTGAACCCAGGATAGAAATCTTTAGAAGTCATTTACGGTGGGAAAGCCTGTAGTTGCCCTAGTTGTGAGATTTTTACTAGTGGCTTTGCGATATTGCAAACGTATGTAATTGTTCGAGGCTAGGATACTTCATATAAATTATTCCTCGAGTTCTGTTAATCACATGCACAACTTACTGTGGATTGGATCGAAGTGAACACGCCCAAGAAAATTCACGAACGTTGTTGGATTTGTTGAAAGAATGTAGGTTAACTGAAATCGAAAATGACTGCACTTCTGATTTCGTAGTAAGCGGCTCAAAATGAATGTTAGGCAGAGGATACGATGGTTTCTGTAAAGTTGTTTTGGAAACCTTGTTGTACGACAGCGACTGAGGAAACCAATAGAGAACGATAAAAGGATAACTGGGTAGCAGAAAGTAAACTCGATGATAACCTTTCAAACGTGTAAAACACGATTCAGCACACGGCAACCTAAGAGTGACTAGAAGAAATTGTGAGTGTCTGTGCAGCTTCAGACCATCGGAGTACTCGTGATTGTCAGACTATCCAATGATGAGGTTTCGTCTCTCGACTGTGTGCAACCAGTCGGTTGTTGATATAGTCAGCTATAGATTGGCAGGGTGCCCCACATGAGGTTAGCCCGGACTCTGTAAGAGTTGTTTATTAGTCAGGTGATCTTGTTAACCTGGCGAAAGATTTTGTTCCTGTGCTTAGTGGATGGTCGTGCATGCCGAAGATATGGGAAATTACTTTAGTTTGAGCCAGTACATGGAGTGCTAGAACCGGTTTTTCGTTGAATCTTCCTAGCACGGTCCAGGTCTTCTACGAGGTGAGGTAACAAGCCTATTCGTTTAAATCAGAATGTGGG
Organism: Paragonimus westermani; assembly: GCA_008508345.1. Lineage (NCBI taxonomy): Eukaryota > Metazoa > Platyhelminthes > Trematoda > Plagiorchiida > Troglotrematidae > Paragonimus > Paragonimus westermani. Next base: position 106,014 of record QNGE01001722.1, read on the forward strand.
CTATGCAGCGCGAAACTTCTCGAAAAGTCGTGTAGGTAATCCAACTACCCATTGTTGATTATTGAGATGCCGTTCGGAGATTGGCTGAGATCGTCCGAATCAATCCTTCCCGCTTCTCATCCACGGACTGTAATACTCGTCTCTACAGCCTTATTCAGTACCACGCAATCGACGAAGGTACATTATCTACTATACTATCTGTCGTGGGTTTTGATACACTGGGAATTTTAGAGCACAAATAAAACTGGCAACAGTGGTTTTTCAGTGTGGAACCTTGTCGCACACGGTTACATGTGGTTTCAGTCAGAAATAATATATGCTATTGCACTGGTGAGGCGACTCCTAAGTTAGTCGGTCAACAGTACAAGTGAGCCGGTTTGTGTCATACTTGTGGAGTTCCACACAAAAGGTGATACGCCAATCTGCTGGCTTTTGGCGACAGGCCGCTCTACGTCATATCTTCCCCACCCTCTATCGGTCAGGTGGTTCCAGTTAAGCGTGTATTTATTTTCAAGTCAAGCTCAGATTGGCAGACATCAAAGAACAATTAAAGTATTTTGACGCTAGTTTTGTCGGTTTGAAATTGGTAGTGATTACACTGCTGGCCGTTTATCCGCCGACATTCTCATTTACCTCATGGTGCCACGTGAGCGGGGCTAATTTGCCTGTATCCGTTTTTACGGTCTTTTTCCAGACGACCAATCGGCTAACCATTCACGGTTCATACTTTCATAACGCACTTATCCTGGAAATATGGTCAAGACGGTTAGATAGTCCGATTTCTGGACCCAGAAAGCATCACTAAACTGAGCCCTTTATGTTCCGAAATGCCATGCTTTCCCATTTGAAGTTTCATCTATGCAGACTTCTCTACTCGCTGTAACATAAGCGCATCAGTTTCACACGGTTGGCTCACGTACAAACAAAATCTGTCAATTATGCCACGATCGATCCAAGTGTATGTCACGCGCACGATAGACGCGACCGAACAGCTGTCGCTCTGTTATTACCAAAAATATAGTCCAATCAATTGGTTTGGTTATTTGGCGTATTGGTTTGTGTCACGGGCGCTGGCTACCCACGGATCGAAGTTAGCCGCGTTGTTTTACCACTTCGGTCAGCCACCGAAACAATCTCTGATACAAAGCACATTAGATACAAGTGTAACAAACTAACTTCTAGCGAAACAGTTTTTACACTTACAACTGTGTGCACACGGCTATGCCTAACAGGAGAGTTTTCTCGTAAATTAATATAGAATGAATTTTGTAGGCTGTTGTAATGAATCGGAAAACCGTGTCCACTCACTGACTCTGTCCTTCACACTCATCAAGAGGTCGGATTCAAACCCATCATCTCTAATCGCAGTGACAGTAGCGCCTCTGAAACTCTACCAGCGCCTATACCTTCTGAGACAGCATCTGATCCCGAAAATGCATCACTCGCTAGTTTTGAGCTGAGTCCACAGAAACATGTTCAAAGCTATAGAATTCACAACCCGCCAGTTTGTTCGGTAGTGGCTCTGCCTTCCTAAAGATACTAACCAGCTACATCCACACCCTAGTTCGGTTGGGCATTCTAAGTTTGTACACCACTGTTCCCAACTCATGCAACTCACGAGTGGATAGACTGCTCTCCAGTCAGTGTCCAGTTCTGAGGAACGCGTACAAAAACCATTGGTTTTGCCCCATCATGAAGGACGTCAACTTACGGGTGCACGTTCAGGGTGTGGTAGTGACGAACAAGGACGAAGGTCGTGCGGCACTGAAGGATAAGTTTTGTCATGCGCCTGACGGCTGTTGAGTCGAGACCGCATTTTCCCCAGGATCTTCATTCGCACAGCCCAGCTCTGGTGTGGCCTTCTTCGGCCTGAGGTCCGGAATGCTCCAGCTGGCCGAAGTGACCACTCAGTTCTCTGTTGTGTCAACCGCGGTCCACCAAAAAGCCTCGCTCACATTTCCCGAACGCGTTGGATCGCCCACGATGTGTGTTGTGCTCGGCACAGCCACATGACCAAGGACTGGCGAAAAAGCCGCGTAATCTCGACTACACAGTCTTTGAGGTGCTTCGAGTACCAACGAAGAGCTAGTTTCTCAAACCCGACGTTATCGCAGTTCGTGATGGCGCTGCGGTGTTATTGGAAGTCAGTATAGTGGACGACCATCGAAACCAATTTACCTGGACGGACAAGGTTGTGAACTACCAGACTGACTCTTATAAGGCCGCCATTCAGTCGGCTCTCCATACTGTGGGCTGTGACGTGACTATATTTCTCATTCACATGTTATCATCACTTTTCGTGGTAACATGCATCCATCTTCTTCTAATGTGATTCCTCGTCTGAGATTGCCCTCCCACACAGTCATTGATTTATGCCTACTGACTGGTCTAGGTTCTCTGAAACCATGACGAAATTACGGGGTGAACCTGGCATTGATTGTTGCCACCTACTAACGGTTTCCTCACTATGGAGGACATTCCCCCGTCCCCTTGAGTAAGTCTTGACTGTGTAAGCACCCCTATGCCCTGAAAAGCATTTGATGTTGAGAAACTCTTCCTTATTTCTGTCCTATTTCACTATAGACGTGTCACACCAGTAAGTTTCATTAGATGACTCAATTAACAACAGTTGCTACTCTTGTTACTTGACTTGTCAATTGTTCGGTGTTGTTCACCACGCAGCGTCCTACATTTGACAGATAGATTGCTTTGAATTTCCCTCCTCGCACATTCTTGTTGTTTAAATTTGATTTCACCGTTAGCCATTTATTTGAACGAAGTCGCGTAAATTGCTCTTCGAAATAAACAATAAATGATAGTAGTAATGATCATCATGTCGGTGTTGAAGACTGTTTGGGACAACCTATCGATACTCCGCCTCACCATGCAGTCACTTTGCGCCCTCATTCTACAGTTAAATCGATATAGGTGAAATTCGCCCATCTCTTGATTATTGCGATTATAGTGCGTTTTCACTTACTCAGTATTAAACAGTATCTCATGGACGTAAGGAAAGAGCTTGAATTTTCCTCTTTGTTTTCATTAATCACAGTATTTGCTTTTTCAACATCTCCACTAGTTATTCTACGTGGAGCGCTGTTACGGTCTGCCGACTTGGCTTAGCGCTGTTTACTGAATGGGAACCTTAGCATAAAATGTCGACCGACTGAACACGCACCGAGAAACAAGACGAGACAGTGCGGCCTACACATACTGTGTACAGCTAACTCATCTCACGATTGTCATTTGAGGGTGAATGACTTCACGTATGCATATTTATACGTGAGGTTATGATACTGAGTTCGAGAAAAAATATTGAGATCAGGATATTCTGGTATGTACAAAAATGTCAAGTCTTGAAGGTCTGCGAAACGGACTCACTCGATTTACGTTGACCTTATCTCCGCAGGGGAAGAGATCCCAGTTTCGCGGCCGATATGGATCAGTTGTTGGGCAAGAACATGCAGGGACTGAAAGTTAGACTGTAGCCATCGGGAATCTTTCTATATACATGTGAAGACTATTACCTATGGTGAATATTTAACTGGTTAGGCTCTCTGATCACGGTGATCTATCCCCTACGAACCTGAACGAGACCATCACCGTCCGTTAATGTGTAGCTGTGGTGGAAATCTCGGTTCACCGATTATCCAAACCCCGACACAACAGAAGATCTGACAAACGGCCAATCCAAATATCGCGTTGGAGATACAACATCAGGATTGGATGAACGGTCTCAGTGTTGTGCCTTCCGTTATTCGCCAATTCATCTGTTCCGCATTCCACCAATTAACATACAGTTTATGATGTTGCCTGTGTTAATGAGATCAGCCAATGATAGGCTGAGATTTCTTTAATACTGTTGTACATCCATAAATTCGGCGTCTCAATTCATGAATAACAATTGCTCACTGCTGCCAGTACCAGGTCTTCTCCTTAGTGTTTGTGTGGGGGATTTCAATTCACGTACGATTTCTAGGGCTATTCGAAGTCCCTAATTCTAAGTATCACAGTAGCCCTGGTCATCCGATTCCTTAAACCGATTGAATCAAGTTGGACGGTCAGTTGGAATCCAAACTGAAACCGTTGTTTATAGATAAACTCATGAAGTCTGTTGGTTATCCAATATAAGATTTTACGGTTAATTGGCATTTCCCATAAAGTATTATGATTAATAATTTCCTGAGTTTTTTGCTGGATAACCCATCGAATATCTTTTATATTTCAAATTAAGCGCCCTCGTCATCATGGACAGCAATACATCGGTGGTCCTCATTGACGCTTAACCAGTAAACAACCATGATTTCAAATTAGTACTGTACTGTTTGTGTTAGGTAGCATACCGGATCATACGTGATGGCCGATTATCTAAATACAGAGTAACGAGTTAGACAATCAGGGATCGTCCACGTGGCTGGCTTTGTTACCACTGCACTGTTTTTGGTTGCCCTAAAAAAGTCTGTAAGATCAAATGAATTTGAGGAAACTGTGGCATTTCATACGGGTTTTTCTGTAGGTAGGGTTCTATCACAGTTCAAAATGTATCTCACTTGCGTGTAAGCTATATTGTTCTGTCACTGTATAGAGTGCATATCAGTTAAAAAATAATGTGATTATCTGGAAATAACAATGGAAAATAATTTGCTGTGATTCGTTTGGCACTGCGACAATGCTTTACAGCATTAGTGTGACGAAACAGTGGAGAAGAAAGTGTGTGCTAGGTCGATTGACAAAAATGAGCTTTGACGATATCGAAAGAAGGCATTGCACAGTTGATCACTGAACTGAACCGTATCATACGTTTGGAATTCTGTCACGTCAAAAACGTGACAAACGGGCTTACTCCTTGATCTCCAAAGATGGTTGATAACCAGCCCATCGTAGATTTGTGGCTGAGTAGTTCTCAAGACTGAATTGAAATGCTGTCCAACCAAGGTACGGTTGTCTTTTCTGAAGACGGAACGCATCCACCCGGAGTGAATTTGACGCGCCTTGTTAATCGCGCAGTTTTCCGCATACATCTTGTCTTGTCACGGAAGTGAACTTTCATGTGACGATTACGTTCATCTGAACGAGCAAACCGCCGATCGCAATGTTCACATGGATATGGACGTTCACCGGTATGTGTACGACGATGAGTCATCAGATGGTCACTCCGTGTGAAACCTTTTCCACATACATCGCACACAAATTGCCTGACATCACTGTGTGTCCGTTGGTGGCGCTTCAGTTCATCGATTCGAGCAAACCGCTTCGAACAATTGGGAAACTGACAAGCGAATGCTTTCTCCAAAGGCTTTGATTTACTTTGTCCATGATTATCCTCTGTAGGTTTATGGTCCAAAACGTGGGAATAGGGTTGCTGATTGGTCACATTCCGCCGAACGATAGATTCTATGATAGGATGCGTCGTGTAATGCACATCGATGGATGTTGTTGTTCCCATGATCTTATTTTCACATGACTGGATCATAGGTTGATAAGTCATTGTGTTAGAGTTGGTATTTATTGCACATTGTTCAGGTGGTATAGCTGGTGTAGTTTGCGAGATACTTTGAGAAACGAAAGTGACTAACTGATTTTCGGGCAGACCAGGATGTGATCTTCTGGCGCAAATCAGAGGTAGATGTGATGGTCTTGTACACATGGGATATGGCTCGGGTTTGAACATAGGTTTGGCGGGAACCATTAACGGCGGTGTGCAGTTTGTGACCTTCGACTGTGGGGCATTGGGTGAAATTCCGCAATAGTTAAATGAACTGTGCACCTGTGACTGTTGGAGGCTGAACGAGTCTGTATACTTGCACAATGGCGGCAATACCTCTTCTGAGCTGGATTCGGGTTTACAGTATTGGAGTTGTTTGTTTTCACTTATATCCGGGTTATCTGATGGACAGCACGAGAGAATATAAAAGAACTGTATGACTAAATACGGTTTGCTTAAATATGATATTTCTGCATGAATTATGCACATCGAGGGTCAGTCTGCTTCACAGCTATGAAATTCAGTGCAGCTAGTTGTCACCTCATATCTGTTTACGAGAACGCGCTGTCCGCACTATTTTCTTTGAATAAATTGGTTACCATGGAAACAGCTGTTTTGAGAACATGCAAGTAGGGTTGCGAAACCTGTTAATGCAAAAACGTTTTCATCTCTCTCGTGGGCCACGTCACACGGGTTCTGATAAACAGAAGTTAAGCGAAAACCATTGATTTTGATGAGGATAACGAACGAGGTCAAGGGTCGTTGAAACATATGAGTCACTTCGTCGAAAATCCGCTCTTTGTGTGCACAATATATGGTGGGAAAACTAGCGTTATCATGGTGTTAGCGATCCGAGGCTATTTTGTTTGTCTCAGTCACATGTTTCTAGTTATCACCATTCCAATTTTGTAGATTTACGTCAACCATCTTTAGTCTCGACAATGCACGCACCGTGTCTTGAATGTTTCTGCTAGACTACCTATTAGGTTATGAGCTCTATAATATGTGTATTGTCAGTTTATTGCTTGAACAGTTGAAAGTTTAGATCGCAGATCACGTTACAAGCCAAGCAAACCATGACCGATGTAATAACACATTTGTTTGTTAGTTGCGTCACAATCAATGGTTCATTTTTCTTTAAATCCATTCGATTTCACTCAAGTTTGGCCATCCTAGTCTGTGAGCAACGAAAACGATCGCAATGGTTTCGCCCACAACTTTGGTTGTTTGTACTACACGTATGTGGGATCGCAAGTGTTATCTATATACATATATATCTCCAGAAATCTTTTTCACATAGGGTATTTAATATAATGTATACATCGTCGTCCTGGCAGAGTTTTTTCATGAATATCTTATGGTATCGGAACTAAGATCTCCTCAAACCACACCTCTGATTGTGCTTACAAAAATTTACTGTTGTATCTAGACGAAACCCTCAGTTCTGTAGCCTAAGGTATTACACCATTTGATTAATATTATCTTCGGGAACTTACCAGCTGGCGGGTAGATGAAGAATGTTTCCACCTCCGAACTGTCTAAAGGGGTTGGCGTGTCAAGGTTTTCCAATAGAGAAAAATCACGGAATGTAATATCAGGTTGGTTCGTAGGTGTGTGCCCGGTCTGGATATCATTAAAGACAGTTTTTAAATCTGTAAGTCCCATTGCAAAGTCCGTGTGGAACTTGGTCATGCTGTCCTGGCTAAGTTAGAGAAATCTGCGCACTGACAGATGGTTGTGTTGCGCAATTGTCTAAAACGGATTTGAAAACCAATAGCAATTGTCCCACCAACGCATACTATTTTAGGCAGTGTGGCGAAGTGAGCCTATTGCACTTGTCCAACTGGACATCAAGTGGCCTTGAAAGTCACCAATCGCTACAACACGGTACGACAACAGCAATCGGCCTCGCGTGGGCGAGTCAATAACGGATATAGCGTTTTTTTGGCATAAAGCTGTGAACAATCATTACAGCGAAGAATTAATCACAAATTTGTAACCTGGCCATAAACCAGGTGATGTTTGAACAGCAGGTTAATTTTCTACAATGAAGCCAGTGTAAAGAAATGATTTCCACCGCTCTACTGAGACTTATCAGTAATCCTCTTAAATTAATGGCTTAACACTTATTCAGTTTTCCTGTGTGCCAAGCTTAATTCAAGTTTAACTTTTAACTGAATGGCAATATTTGATTGTTCCTTTTCTTTCTTCAAGACAGTACAAACCATTAAACGGACATTGTGCTTACCCCAATCTATCTGACTTTCTCATACACTGTTCCCGTTTTATGCACTGAGATCCTCGGACTTTGCTTAATTCCGCTCTTATTGTGACATTAAGAATTACCTTTTCAGCGGTTATCTTTGGCTGGGATAATTAAACATTGTAGTACTTCTTACCAGTTCTAAAGTTTGTTTACAAGCAAACGTTTAGCAGCGACACCAACTTTCATACTGTCCTTGATGGGTAGTCAACCGCTGAGTCAGCAGATTTAAAATTTACAAACATTGCTGTTGCAGGTTACCTGTATAACTTCACTTCAGTCAAAGGGCCTATGGATGATTAGCTTGGTACATCTCCACCTTCAACGACTTACCAAGCTAACGGTTTTCACGTGATATCCGTCTTAGCTCACATATGTAATAGGTTCTTTGAAAATATTTGAAAATTTAAATAAATCTAATAATTTAAACGAATCATTCGAAGTAATGCATAATGACCCAATGAATGAAACATAAGACGAATATGTGGCTCTTCTGAGAACAACACGGCAGGGAGTAGATACCTGAGGATGAGTAACATATTCCAAAAGTGGTTAGTAAAGAAGATATTTGGGAAAAACACAAGTAATCAACGTGATCATGAGTGTTCAAAAAAGCATCCGTAATGGTGATCCAGTTAAGTTAACTTATTATGCTCAGTCAGCAGTGGAACATATATAAACCTTAAGTTTTGAAATGGGCATTTCATTGGTTTGAAGTATATAGAATGCTTGGTGGCTACTGATTGACATGTGGATGAATCGTACTACGAACAGACTGTAAACAGAAAAATCGGTGGATATCTAATCTCAGCTTGATCGACACATTAGTGTGGTAACACAATAAAGCCAGCAAGGGTTATGGGTACGCTGAACATTTCTTTACTAAAATGATATATTCATGCATTTGTAACTGAGCGGCAAATAAGGACTAAACATGTACAGTCTTCAATTAGTCACTCTTATAATTTGACTCTTCTAATTGAATGTGGTTACTGATGTTACTGTTCACTTTACTGTTTTCTACCTTATAAACAAAGATGGTTTTCTGATGCCTTACCTGTGAATAGTACAGGTCGTTTAATCAGTGTATGGAGTCCGTTCTTGGATTCTGTGAAATTCGCAAAAGAGCGCTTATTCGGCAGATGGTTTTGCTGTGGTCTATATATATATATATATATATATATATATATATATATATATATAAAATCCATGTGGGTACATGGATTCTAGTTTGATCGTGTTTTTAACGGCAAACGACTTAAAGCGAACCACCGACCAACAGTTAACTGTAAAAGAGGATAAGATGACGATACTACAGAAAGTTCCGAAACTCTTCGTTTGGAATTTCTTCTGTCAACGTTGGGTTAGTTGATCAGCATTCAATTATTGGTGTTCAACACAGCTCACGTCAGTTTTTCCACATTAAACTAGCCACAACCTCATAGCCAGCGAGGTTTGCTTGGGAAACGTTTGGTTGTTTCACCTCACCGTCATAGCGAATAGGCATTTGATCGTCTACTCAATCCGCGGCTTGGGTACCATTATCAGGTTAGCCAAGACGTGGAGCGCTGGTTCAAGAGTGAATTTCGCGAAACTTTATATAGCGCTGCATTACTGAGGAAGTTCTAGGAACACATAAGCCCGTCATATTTATGAACCATCAATTCACTGTTCGTTAACATTGGTATGTTCATGTTTATACTGTTCACCAAAACCGCATTTATAAGTACAGAACGTAGGGTTTCTTTCGAGAGTTTTGTTTTGAGACATCTCAGGTAACGGATGACGAAGCGTGAACCTCGCAAAAACTTCTTGCCGCAGTGTTGCAGCCATCGGCATATTATTGTAACATACATTATTTACCGTGTCTCAGATTTCCCTGTTTTCATAAGTAAATAAAAACTGGGTAAGTGCCGATCAAGTCAAAGCTTCCCCTAGTTGTCCAGCATCAGTAATAATGGCCTTTGTGAAGCGCATGAAAATTTGGTATTCGGCAACTTCATGTTGTTTAATGATCCGTAAATGAGCTGGTGAAAGTTTAGATCATACCTCGTGTTGTTACGTTGTAGTAGTGCGACCAAATTACTCCGCGATTTTCCGACTCTCATAAGCCACTTGTAGAAGGTTCAGAAAGTAGATCAACATTTCTGTCCATCAGGAAAACTGTGTACAGCACTCTCTCATTAGAGAGGATACTCACGGGTGCGTGGCGGAGAACCGTTTTTCTTGCTTAGTCAATTGAAGCGTTTGTACCCCCCAGAAAGTGGAATTTCAGCCATCAGTGTCATCGTGATTTTTCCAATAATGTATAATGAAATGTGAGTTGCATCAGTTGACAACAAAGTGAAAGAGGGAGAAATAAAACTGAATTATGCACAATAGAAACAAGAAAACCAGTCAGTTTGTTGTGCACTGAGTATTTCAGTTAACCTTGGAAAAACAGGATCTGAGTTGACTGAATTTTAGGGAGTTGAAACGTTTAGTTGTGAGCATATGGAATTCTATTTGCATCACTTGTTACAACTTGGAAAAATATTTAGATAGGTCTTTGAATATCCTATCTCCACTACTCTGTTGGTATTTACCAACAAAATTCTCACATGCTTCCAGATAAGGTTCAACGACAACGTTGATTATATTATATAATATGTATATATATATATTTATACAGTACGTCATCTGAACACAGACTTTGTTTGTACCATTATGGAAAACCTGAGAACATGGAAGCACACAAACAATGATAATAACAGTAGGTGATAAAAGTTGTAAAATAGCTACGAACAAAAACTTAAAAATGACTTCACAAGAGACTACTGACATAGTTTGTCATAAATTAACTCTCACGTATTTGACAAACAACAGACACACTCTGAATCTGTAATTCTGCATACTACTCTACGGGTTGTTGATGACCATTCCCACTGGCCGGTAAAGTTTGACCATTTGTACCTTATTAGACATATGTGGACAGGTTATGTCCAGTTGACCACTCGTTTGAGTTACAAATGTCAGACAGGGGCACCGCAAAATAACATCACCGGTGTGTCTGAGACCATACAATTTAGTGGTGTCTTCTCACATTTGTCAGCAAGTAGATGAGGTAACAGAGTAGATCCTCGTGGTATGTCAGAGTTATGTCACGTGTGAACACGTACTTTTTGTACTGTATAGATTCCGTTCTGTCAGTGAAAGTATTGTCCAGCCGATAAGCAAACATGTGAGAGCTGATACGAAGCCGCTAGGTTTAGACAATTGAAAGCACTGATATACTCCAGGAAACACAAACAGATGCTGTAGATTGTTTGCTTGGCACTGGTAAACTAACATAGAGCAGACTGGAAACAACGTCTACTGTGGAGCTTGAACGTCGAAAAGCATATTGCTGTGAATCACTAACGGTTGATTATGTCGTCATTCCGACATTTTTCCATCCTTTCAACGCTGAAGAGGTATATGCTTCTGGGGACATTTTAGAAGAACCCTCTATAGGAATTAGTCTCCTGCACGTAACTTCTCATTAGTGTTTAATTTTCCAAGGACAAAAGCATTGAATCAATAGAACGATCGAAGTTTAATATAACGGATCTGCTAATCATTGAAATTAATTAGTAGTATCCATCCGGTTCATTAATGTTGCTAAGTTTGGTTTTTCAGAGATTCGTGAATATTTCTCCCAATGAAAGCCATGTAAACATCATAATCCATTCTAACCACATACAGGCTATTTTTCCAGCTCAATAAGAATGTCTAATGCAACATAATTAGTCCATATAGACCTAACTAAGACATTACAATGGAAATTACTATTGTTCCTGTCCTTCAAATGTAACCTACACAGAAATCAACCTCCATGAATAAAATGTTCTAAACAGACGAGAATGGATATAAGCTTCTGGTGAATCCTAGAGTTTGTTTAATGGTAGATAGACTTTATTCCCCCTATGTTTTGTCCATATTCTACATAACCTCATCACCGGAATGTTCACGATCAGCCGACAATACCAAGCAAACTAATTCATCGCCTTCTGCATACATATCACAAAATACTTTGTACACTAGTTAACAAAAATGATGATTTTCTGTAAGGTATGAACATCCTGAATTTAAAAAAGCGCTTTCTTGCGATAAACTTAAAAAGGTGAAGTAAGGAACGCTATGTTACACGATTTGTGCTACGACAGATTTCGCGGCATCTTCACAAGTGCTTACTATGGACTAAAATTTGATCAAGTCAGCACTACACCGCAAAGCAAATTACGGTGAAATGTCAGTCGTCTATTAACACACAAACACTACCATTGCCAGAACAATGAGAGGGAAAGAAAAGGTTCTATCGAGTGCAGACAGAGGGCCTGTTGCTTATGATGGCTACAGAATAAGCTCATCGGAGACAGCATGGGTTGGTAGTCGTGTAGATGGACTTGTCCAATTCTTGGTGAGTTAACAGGTGTCGAACCATAGCTGAGACAGGCGACTTGGTCTCTCAACCCAAGTCAATTTCGAATTTTCGAGCCATTTGCCATCACAAACAACAGGCCCATCTTGTGTATTCGGAAGGAGCAGTTCGTTCCCCCTCACTGTCCTGGCAAGGATAAACTCCATGCACCAATAAACGATTGATATCTCATCGTAATTTGCTTTGCGGTTTATTGTTTATTTGACAGAATCGAACGGTCCGTGGTAAGCATTCCAAAAATCGCAACGAAATCTGTCATGCCATAGATCGCGCACCATGGCATTTCAGACTTCAACCTGAATTTAATTAAATGGTATTCCTTCTTCCCCTTCCGAATTTTCGAGGGTTCTTCTATGCTGAAATCTAAGGCTGTAGTCATGATAACTAGTCACTGTCATTGTGTTAGACAAAACAGCAGGTTTGTTTGACCCATATCATTGCAACCAAAATTTGGATTTTAAAAATCTACTCACCCATTTTAAAAGATGAGGTCCATTTTCCACTAAATGATCTTGAATTATCGAATAATCCCTGCATCAGAATTTTGAGGTTTGCACTCTAAACTTATAGATAAGGAAGGTAGTTAGATGTACACGGATCAAATTTCGGTGTGATTACGCGATCAATGTACACTGATAGTAACAGAACTTCAGATCTTCAGGTCAAATAAAGTCAAAATTAGGAACCTGTTTTATGCACCTCTGGAGGGTAATATGAGAATAATGTTATTACTGAGTCTTCGTACTCAGCTCTAAATATCTGACCGTCAATCCCAACAGTATTCTGCACTTCCAGTTTGAAGTGTTGTCTTCTCGAAAACTCTCGGGATTTTGTACCCTTCCAGGAACCGAAAGCGACAGTTCAGTTTCAAGCTCACTGTAATGGGATAGAATCGAAAAGTGCAATAATAATATGCCAAGGTCGAATAGAATCTTTTCATGGCAGTTGAATATGTTTTCGTACGAATAGCATTTATAAAATGGTCTTAGTCTCATGCCATTTGAACACATTATCTCAAAGACCGTAAGCCCAATGGCCTATCATTGCAAAAGTCGGTGGAGAATGTTGTGCTCTATCTGTAACGATAACAATCATCCATTAATCTCATCGACTTTCGAGTGTTCCAGAGCCTCATTCGACTTGGTAACCCATTGCAATAAACCACGCTTTTCCAGTGTGACAATGAAAATTATTCATGAACTCTGTTGTTCAAATGATAGCACTCCAGGTGACTGGTGGTTAATACTCTTCTCTTTTTCGTTGGGATAGCTTTTTTCAAGGTCAAAAGTTTCACTTTTCCATACGTTCGTTGTGAACCCGTTTCTAGCCAAATTTTAATAGTTCCATGACATTCTTTGTTGGCAATTCGCGTGTTTTCATTTTCATAAGGAAACACTACCCTCTAGTGACCGAACAATCAACTCTCCACAGTTCCACTGTTATATTACATTTGTAGTATAAATAGCCAAATACTGAGTGAAGAAACGATTCGTAGATCATATTTCTTAAACATCATTCACAACTGATGAGGCTTAACCGTCACACTTCATGGTTGTTGGTCCACAGGATCGGCTTTGTGTCAAACACTGTCCTAAATAAATGATCTCATTCAAGTGCATCGACCTCTTTCGCATAGAAATCCGACACTTTGTGTTGAACAATCGCTCAGTCCACACACCACATTACCCACTGACCTGCAGTGATAAGAGGACTTGGCGTGGCTAGGTCACTGTTTTCCAGTAACTCAACCTGTCTTCACGTGGGGCACTCAGGCAGTGTTGTGAGCTAAGAACGCGGGCAGTGCAACTATGGTCTGTTTGGTAACACGGCACCGGTGGTATAATTTTTAACACCCCGAACATAAATACTAAGTTTCGTGTGACATCAGTCTTGGAGCGATGCAGTTGTCAATGGCAAATCCGAGCGTGAAAAGCACCATTTCTTGTTAGGTTGCACACCAATGTTCCCTCTTGTGTAACCCCCAGTGTCTTCAAAAATCAACATATGCATCCGCCTGATTACTCGCGAGTATTACAATTCGATTGGTTATGTTCAGCACACCATTTCACGTGCACCTATTTTATGTGCGTAGTATGGACATAATGAAAATATCCGCTTACCCCTCAAGGAATGATAGAGAATGAGTATGGTACCGGGTGTGGGATCACACAGCCTGATCGGAGATCTTTATTCTTCTTAGTTGACTTTCGGTGGATTCTTTCTCAAGGGATAGGATTCCCATTAGAGGCTCCGTCACTCCAACCAACGGCGGCGTTAAATGGAGAAGGTATGACTATAGGTAACTTGTTATGATCAACCATTTTGCAACGTGTGGTAACAACCTGACTCAGCAGGTGAACATTTTGTCAGAACTGTCTCAATAGTTGTCTGACAAACGTGTACAAACTGAGGGTAACTGTCATCTTAGTCGAAGGGAATATTCACCGTTAACTACTCTCTAGAAGACGAGTCTGGCTGTCGTGGAGAAGTCAGCGATTTTATTCTGCAGTGATAGCTGAAAGACTAACGCTCGTAATTCCGATGGACTTTACAACTTCGGGGGTAATCTATGGAGGTGCAGTCTACTCCCATAACCAACACTTCTACTAGCAAACTGTCGGCTAAGTTTGTCTGCCATAACCAGCACGCGGAAGTTAACAACTATAGTGCTACTTGAAGTTGTCATGGTAACCTCATTCATTCTTAAGTGGAACGGCAGCGTTGCATAATTTGTTGCGTATTCGCAACCGTTGCTAATTCAAGAGACGTCGACTTTTTTTACGTGTTTATAGCAATGGGAGTTTGTGTTGGAATCTTTCGAGCAAAAGTAACTCAGTTTGTGAAAACAACGAAACCGGTTCTTTTACTGGGTAATCTGCTCATGTTTGCGTTCCCAGCTCGGATGCCTTGCGGAGGAGTGTTGGAATAGGTCGGTTGATGATCCGTTTCAACGCGTTATTTCTAGACGATATTTATTCCATGTACTATCACTACGCCTACCTACAGAGACGTCCGAGCACACACAATTGACTGTTCGACACAGTTTTCATGTTCACGTTATAAATGGCAGACTTGAATAAATTAGCTGTCTAAAAAGCCGAAAGTGAGCATTTGCTTCGACCACCTGAACCAAGAGTTTCAATTACTTTTCCTATGAAACCTATTTGTCACTGTCTTCTCCGTGTACAAAAACCGCTGTCAAAATGCAACTAAACGTTGACTGTATGCTGTCCGAGTTTACTGACCTAAAACATTAGTGTGGACCGTAATTTCACAGTTTTAGACATACAAGTAGTCAACTCCGTTTAGACGTCCTGAACTGCTTCGAACGAATAAACCATGTTAAATCATCATTTATATGTTAAGCTAATTGAATTCATTTAAAATACTCTCCTTCTTGGTAATCAGCAATGATTTACATATGAAGACCATGGGTATGCACATTGTGTTTGTGGGAGTAGATCACAACAAGCTGTACACAAATCCGTTGCCTACGATACACTCACGATGGCAGGTTTCTCTGTAACAGATGGGTATCCTTTGAATTCATTCGAACACTCAAGATAAACAGAATTTCAAAATTTACCATTCAGTGATAGTTGTGTTGACCAGCAATAGGAGTTACAAACCATAAAACTTAGCAAACAAGGGTACGATGATCGAAATGAGTTAGAGGAACTGCAGCAGACGAAACGAAATATACCGACGTTCTAAAGAAAGAACAAGGTAAGTGGGCTAGTAACACCGATTGCCAGGTTAAACAGTAGCCTTCTTCACATCCATGAAGTTTAAAGCATTGTTCGCATCATGGAACTCCATTAAGATTTACAAAAGCCAGAAATATAACAATCTGACAGAAATTGATTAAGCAAGTTATAGTTGAAAGCTAAAGGAGGACAATAGATAGGAATTTCGGCTAAATTGTCTCATTCACTCCTATGGTGATGCAGTCATATCGGCCCTCAAAAAACTACGGTATCCCAGACACATATTATGGCTGTGTCCAGCCCAAGGATATCCCTCATAAAAGTTTCGGCTAAAACCACATGGTTTTCAGGTTTCCATGACGGATAGATCACCTCTGTCCACTTGTGACAAACATGATTTGTGAGACCAACTCAGCGCCTAGCTATGATATTTAGTATATCTCAGATCTAGACGCCAGTAAGATCATCAATATAGTTGTGAGAAAGTCACTGTATCATGTTCGTCTCATTTTGACAGACGTTCTTACAAAGACTACACGTAAGATATGCAATCCCATTCTTGGTGGCCTACAGGAGTTCGTGAGGTAATGTACTGATGTAACAATTGTGTAATATGGTAAACTCCGGCCAATCAGAGAGTCTGGAGCTTATGAAAACTTGAAGGCAATATAGTATGCTACTGATTCCAACATGATATACATTCAAATCAAAATTGGAGTCAATCTTTGGATAAACTGACGATCTCATGTGCGTCGTCGTATTTCCAACTATTCCTGCCACCTCGACAGTTGTTCTGATTTTTTCGCTAAGATTGACAACAAAAGACTAGAAAAACCGAGAGATCAAAGAATGTGTAGCGCGTGCTCGTGTGCTAACCAACTTGCTGTCAACTGTAAATTCTTGTGTGATAAACAGCTGAGAAATGTTGTAGCCAATAATGATGCTAAATGCACCCTAACGAGCTGAAAGCAATGTCATCCGTCATCGTTATTCATCACTTTTCGATGTCGATTCCGACTCCATGAAACAGAAATTCTGGTCGGTGTTTCTCAGGTAGCGGTGGCAGTAATACCGGTTGCATCGTGACCGATAAAACTTGTCGTCCAAGCATTGCTAATTTTGGATGGTAAACTAAAAACTTTAACGGGCAAAAATCACTGACGATTTACATGGGATTATCCGGGGGAAGTGAACAATTAACAATGAACACTCTAAATCAGTAAACAACCTTTACTTCAACTGATATACAGTTTGCTGTGAAATTGCTTGATTTGGAGTCCATCACTCATTTAAACCCAGCTTCGTCCGTTAAAATATTGGCAAAGGTGAGTCACAGGTGCGCTACAATCTTGAAACTTAATCCGAGCAGTTGTTCTCGTTTCTTGTTCGTCGTTTCAGCTTGGCTTGTATACAGATCCAAAACCACCCAAATTTTACGGGGATCGGAGAAGAGAAGTGACCAGCCTAATGACTTTTATGCGGCATGTACCACATTGGATTGATTATTTATGGGAACGGTTCGTTCAAGCATAGATGTTCATTAACCCGGGCGGTGTGCTGCGTGCTAAAGTTTTAAGAGAACACTTAATATACAATTCAGTGGTTCAAGTGATGGACGGGTTTTGTTCATAAAGGAACTGAAGCCGGTTACGTGGTTGAATAAGTCATTAAGTTAGGAAGTCAACCGTAGGCTCCACCGTGAAAATAAAATTAACTAACCATATGCTGTGGAAATTAGGGAACGGGTGGCTGGATCACCCTCCACTAATCGCTGTGAAGCGGTCAATCACCATCAGGAAAACTGGGAAGAGATATATTCGTAAATCGTATAAGAAATCAGGAGACCTCTCATCTCCCTGGTTCTAACTGATTGAGGACGAACCATCTTTGCAAGGAAACCTACTGGTGAAACTACCCGCACAGTTGAATTCAAGTGAAGTTTTTTTTACACAACTGCTACAGAAATTAAAACGAATCTTAACGACTGACAGAAGATGAAGACGTTTTTTCATTGTGTAGACTGCCATTGCCTTGAAATAATTCACCTGCTCTCATTTCGGACGCCGTAACCGCGAGGTGTCCAGGTAGAAGGCGGTTGCAGCCTAAGAATTAGTCCACATCTGCCCACACTGTAGACCCTTCACTGATGACGGTCCGCGAGGCTCACACTAACCAAACGTTAGGTCGTGGGGATGTCAGTCTGCACATCCTCAGAGATAGTCGTTTAAAACTCGTCATTGGGTGATGGTGAAGAAGGTTCAGCAGGGTTCACTGGTGAGTCTGTAGTGCTAACAGCTGGCTGACTCACGGAGGAAATATCCGATATCGGGATGTATCCACAGTGACTTTGTGTTTGTATGTAACTCACGCCAAATTGCTTCCCTCTCTTCTTAAAAGTGCTTCACTTTCTTCATATTTATTATATTAATATTGCTACGACAAGGACGGTTGCTCTCCTCTTTTATCCATTTGCGTACAGCCTTGGTGAATTGCCTCATGATGTCTATTTTAATTGGCTGATTGTTGGGCCCACGCTTTGTGTTTTCGGACGGCGAAACATTCATGATCATATTTTTATACATTGAACTCGCTAATCACGAAGTCAACACTTTAACTGAAATTATTTTTTGGTTTATTAAAACTTTGGAGATGAAAATTATGGTTGAAGACGTTCATAACAAGTTGCGGCTGGACACATGGTATACGCTTGGTGTAACAATTCAATGTAGACACACCACGACATAACTTTACAAGGTACACTGACTTCATAGCGTATACAACGTGGACAAATTCGTCGAAGGCCTCTAGCTTAAAAACCACCGGTAGTGTCCGGGCGAACTTAGGAAACCCCGTGACCCAGTGAACCACAGAACGCCGAGTTGAATCATCCATTGCCATTGCCATTACGTCGTTACCGTGTTGGACGGATGCCTCATAGTACGGCATGGTCCTATGGTTCTGTATTGTTGATCCCAGTCTCACTTCGGTTACCATTCATTGTAATTTACATACCTGTGATCACGCAATACCAAAAATCCACATTCCTAAGGGATGACAGTGGGTAAGGCCAGTCAGCACATTTTAGGATTACATAGCATGCGGCTGAACACTGTTTCCCTGTAAGATATGTGCGATTCTCCTTTCCATATCAGTTCTGGGTAGTGATTTCTTCATTCCGTAAAATCCCAGCTGATTTCATGTGGGCCAACTAATCGATTCTCATGTCACAGTGTTTCAAACAGACATGTTGCAAGTGCAAATTATTCAGATCTGTCACTCCTGGTGGTTCACCCCCATCGGAAGCAGCAACATTGTTCTGGAGTACGTCAGCTAAATTATTTTGACAATGTGGCGTACTTTTCGACAAGTTTGTCTGTGAAGCTTGTTCTGTTGTTGCAGTTGCACCAATATGATCGATGCATCGGGAATGTGCGTCGTTTCGTTTGCATGCGCGTACTCGCGCGCACGCGCTTCCTCTATCGCCGTAGGCTACGTCCTGACCACGTGACCGGCCACGATAAGGGTGCAGTGAAGGGGATTGGTGACTTAGTTACATAGTGGTAAGGGCCAAAAGGTCCTGTTGATACATTTACGGTATACCCCTGTGCTGTCTCGCGACAAAATCAGACCAGACCAACGGGCACGCCGCCTAACGAGTCGGGTGGACGAACAGGTACAAAACAGCTACAGCCACATCCAAACTAGCAAGCTGTGGGTAGGGTTGGGGCTTGCACTCATTTCCAGCATAGCAGCTTGCCCCCATCAACCCTGTGTTTTGGCCACCGCGGTCTACGATCGATAACACCTGGCCACTGACACATGCCTCGGCAACCGTTTCAACGCTCGAATGCCAACGCTGAATTGGGAACCAGCGGGCACCAATAAGAACAAATGGACTAAGTAGCAGTAGGAAATTTCCCTAGCGAGTTGCGTTATCACGATGATTTGTTCACCAAACAATGACTGATAAAGCATTGCATCCATGAGCGACATATATTTTCAAATTACTAGGAGAATGATCGAACACTAACAATTTCCTCGTAGAGACCGAGGCAAGTCATGCTGTGCTTTTAGATTTGTCGTGCCATTTGTGATCGTTGACATGACGTTTTGAAGCTATGCTACCAAAATGATAAGCGTTGTTTGGTACTGTTCACTTTTGTTGCCTTGTTACTGAAGCGTGCCGTTTGCTATCTTATCAGCACGTCTTATTTGACCATTTTATACGTGTTGAAGGCAACTTGTTGCGTTTTCCAGGTCGGCGTGGACAGCCCGTTCAGAAATGTCGTCCAGATTGAGGTGTTTTGTTCTCTGGAGACTTGATTCGTCTTGAAAACCGACTTATCCACTTAATTCAAGACGACACAAAACATTCGCATCATACGGGTTTCGGTCAGGTGATTATGAACTAGAGTAAAACGGTGATACACGTGAGTACTGATCAAACTGGACGGGACGGAGTAAGTAACGCATTCCTTACATGTAGTGTCCGTTCGCAAGCTGAATTCTCTAGGACTGTACAGACTGCAAATGCACATGCTTCTGATGACGGTTTGGTATTGATAGTTCCATTTCACCGAAGGCACGTCGGACTTGTGTGCCCTGTGGTGACTAGTTTGGTCTCTCTCCCTCTGTATGTCTGTCTGTCTGTGTGACTCCGTTCGTGTTCAGTTAGGTCGGGTCGCACTGTATTCCGCTCTGTTCAGCGTGCCGGACACCAGCCGCGCACAACTTCGTAGGCAGTCTGCGCCAAGGGCGAAGAAAATGCGCACAATCGGACCGGATTAATGGGGCCTGTCATTAAAAACGGCGTCTCGACACAAACCAATCAACCTCAATAACGGCGCGCTAGACAGACTTGTGCAAAACACGGATGTTCCCAACAAGAACGGTTTGCATAAGGCAACCCACCACAAATAGGTCACTTGACAGGTCATCCGTCCCGGCACGACTACCGCCCACACACGACATCACCAGCGTGTTGGCTAAGCGTCATGGCAGCACGCGTGTGACGTGTGGGCACCTGGTTTGTGCTTACATTTGATTGGCCGGGAATCAGTGAAGCACAAAGCGGTAAATCAGTGGTGCTCACGCACCCAACCATCAATCGCCTGGTTCCAAATATTAGGGAGCTGACGCTTTCTGATGACGTGGCGTCGCTGGGGTATTGGACGAGAGGGTGGCTACGGGCAAAATTTTAGTGACAAATCATCATTCAGTCAATCGACGGGTTAACGATTGATTGTTCTAAAATTTTGCCGTCCAGCTGTTTGTCCTTAATTTCGCGTGTGTATCTGAGAGGAGCGGACGGAATGATGCATGAGCGTGCATCTCACATGACGATCTTTGCGTCCTTCAGATTTACTCAAGGGACAACACGGCTTCAAACTAAATCTTAGTTGGCAATGAGGAGAACATTCTGGATTGCGGGACAAAGAACATCATCTTTCGAAAACGTCTGGGAACTATACTCGTGAACTATACGACTGACAACGCCTTTTGATGAAAATGTGTTGGACTCCAGTTGTCCCTGACTGGCATATTGCAAGGAAATTGCGCCTTAGTACGCCGCATCTTTGCAGATGAAAGACTTTTGGTGTCTACACTACGCATTGAAATGAGAACTGAAGGGATGCAAGAGGAATCTTGTGTATCCTGGCCGAGCCAGCATGAAAAGTGTATTCCATCTAAAAATGAACAGAGTTTACGGTGAGCGGATCGATGCATCAATAACAAGCCAAATAGGAAAGGACAAAGCAACCGGTAGCCGTGCAATGAGAAGGTTCAAGTAAGTGAGTAATCGTGTGTGTATGTGTGTGTGCGTGCATAATCCGCTTCTCTTTTCAGAAACTTCTCTGTGGTCTTCTATTCATTCTTTTCTTCGGCTTCGTTGGTGTATTGTATGATGAATGGTCTGTCTGACTTTTCATAATGGTTGTGCGATCAGATTTGATAATTCGGTCGTGCCTAATTTGAGGTCAATGGCGCAGTGGTCAACACGGTTGCCTCATGATTGGAATGGCCGGAGTTCAAATCCCGGCCGTGGCAAGGATAGGCACTACTGACGAGCTCTAATGAGAGCGAAACTCGAGTCTAGTGCTTCTTTTCGAA
>QNGE01001723.1:0-12728 GCA_008508345.1 Paragonimus westermani
CAGATGGCCCTCAGCCAGTAGCAGAAGTAGCCGTTGAGCTTAAATTAATGAAACGTAACTGCGCTCCTGGACCACATCTCCTTTTCTTTTCATGAATGGTAAAGAGAAGTCTAAGTTAGAACTAACAAAACCCCTTCAGACAGTTTAGGAAACCGAAGAAGTAGCTTGTGGTCGGTGCTTATCAACAGTAGTTCCCGTTTTCAACAAGCGGGTCCGATGTCTATGTGACACAACCGTAGAGGCCTCAGTCTAACATCTGTTGCGTCCAAGCTACTCGCTCGCCTCGTACTACGTCAGCTCATTTGGCCCAGTAATGGTCAGATACGTGAGAACAGGCAGGATTCCGATTCAGTTGTGAGTGCGCTGATCACATTTTTTTTACCATGCAACGGACCTTGGAGCACCGGCACTCCTATAGACAGCCGACGGTCGATTCGGTTGCTTGTGGAATCATCCGGAACTGCCTTCTTCTCAAACAAGTTTCAATTGAACACATGAATGACCGGACTGGCTTGTATGTGATGCGCCTCGCACTTACGAAGTGCAGTATTGTGTCAGAATGCTAGCACTTCCAGTAAAATGCACACCGTGCTGAACATTCGTGTAATCACATCGGCTTAGCTTGGTTTGTATGTTTTCTCCAGAAGAACTAAGTACAGCAATATCAGTCAGCTGACTACTAGATGGAAGGTCCACTCTGAGGTCCTCGAAAACTATGTATAAGATTGAGAATAGATTGTTGGTAGCATGTATTTTAAATTTCCAGTTAATGGGCGAGTCCAGTGATGTGTTAAAATTTTTCGTCTGATTGCAGCCAGTCACAGCTATGTGGAGCCCTGCATCTTATTCTTCGTAACTTCCAATGTCTTGACTCGTATTCTGATTCCGTCCTGCACATTGTGGTGTAGCTGGCTTATCCTAAGTTAGTTAAAGCCCTACTTTTCCGCATTCGTCGTCATTTTCTTCCACTTATTTTCAGCTCCAGTGTACACCGATGAAGCCCTTTTTACTCTGTTGTTTTGAAAGACGATCATCCACGGAGTGATAAACGATGCAAAACGTGCAAACCACTCCTCTCAGGGAACATACTATCACGCCTTTGAAACGTGCCACCTTTTTTCGACTGTTTGTCAGCCCATTCCGCAAATTTCGTCAATCTCGTAAAGACCGGTGCAACTCGAAAGCGTTTGCGCATACACGTTCTGAATCCGTGCAGTCGGGTTCTTCCGATCTGGATTCTGATGGGCGTGCTGGTGGTGGGATGTATGAAGACGAGGAAGAATTCGCATGCCAACGATCGGAGTCGTTGGAACTTGTCGGGGGCAACAGATCACCAGGTTTGTAGTTTTATGTTATGAGTATACATGTCTATTTTTGCGGGGTTAGTGGTAAGATAATGAACGAGGTTTGCGATAGCACAAAAAATGTTCGTAATCCAATTTGCCAACGCGACGTTAGGGATACAAGGTTTGCAAGGCCGTATATATATATATGTATATATATATATAGGGTGGTATAGGTTGAATATCACTCACGATTGTTACAGATTCGTAACATATATAAAGCACTTTGTGTAGTACGAGTGTGTTCATAATGCTGTGTAGATTGTCTAGGCCGATTCCTTTCTTCCCGCTTCAAGAACCAAGTATCCGTCAGTAATCTCAAACGGCCACGTCTTCGTTCCAATATCTTTTGACTAGTTCCTCCAGTTACCAAGCCTCAGTAATCACCCACGGTCGTGTCGATTGACTCATTGTCTGATTGGAGTTTGATGTGTCACCGCTTTTCGTATAATATTACCTCGCAGCAGTTTGTTTACATATTTTTACCTGCATTGGCTTATTTTCACAGATGCTGATAGCTCTATTAAAGACTTACTTATGCGTGTGTGTGTGCCAACTGTCTCACGACAACAACCTTATCCGGCTGAAAAACGCTTATTGGAATGTGGTAGTCATTGTCCGTTTCTGTCTGTGCAATCAATAAATCAATGCAGTCATTTTGGTCTATTGTTTTCTGCCGCATTCTGTCAGATCCTTCGCGTTATTTTGAAAAAGCTTCCAACTTCACAACTTTTGATTGCCGATCTGAATCCAAGGCAGCTCCAATGTATAAACATGGGCGTCCAAAGTCACCGTAATGAATTTCCCTCTCGTTAGCCGTTCTTTATGGTTCCTGGATAACGTTCCGTTGGATTTGCATACGCCTTGTGTGCATTGTTCGTATGCAGGTGTGGGCTAGGTCGCCGATTACTAACCATGTATTTCCGAGCTCGGATCCCGCTTACATCTACCAACCCTACCTAAATTTTGACTATCTGGAATTATCCAGTCTGCACGTTGCGTATGGAAACAGACGTGTTACAGTGTAAAACGTGAAATCTTTTCTTGCAGAAAGTTTAAAACGTTTTGGCCATCAATTAATGACAGCCGTGGTAAACATCATGCGTAATTTTACTGTTGTGGCACAAACATTTTTGTCACTAGTACTTAAACGTATTTTTGTTCACCAAACCCTCTTTTCAGTGTACCGGTTCACCTGCCACTACTTACGCCGTCAGACCAAAAAGAAATGAGGGTGCTGTTCAGGCGATACGGGCCAGTCGTAAAAAGTACAGAGTACTTTGTATCACATCGACTAAGCAAGAAAAGTGCACGGGCTTCGCTCCTGATTTATTGTGCTTTTACTTGCACACACACACACACCTCCCGTTACCGATCCCCTAAATTACCCTCGTTGTACTGTTGCGTCTCTTCGACTTGCTGATTTCCAGACATGCCTTCCTCCCCCCTCACATCACCACCTGCTTAGGTAGCATTTTCTGAGCACCTTACGCTGTTGGGAGTGAAAAACAGTCAATGTGAATTAGTCTTAGAAGAGCACTGTTCTGTTTCTCTTAGATTAGCCTTGAATTACTTCCCCTCTGTCGTCGATCACTATAGTCACGTTTTGCCCACCGTTGATGAGTTTGACCTGTGCTTGGTTCATCTGTTGCTATTCTTTCAACCACGCGGGAGTGGCGTTCATTCGTGACGATTTGAGGGTTTGTTATGTTGGATTGGGGTCAATGGTGTAAACTAGGGTGAGCAACCAATATCATGAGGCGGGCTAAAACCCCGCACAGTGTCATATTGATGTCCTAGGTATGATCTTGTTGATATATCCGGCCAGGGGTGAGAGTAGATGTGTTCGTGGTCGATTCCTCTGGCTGAAATCATTGACAAGATGTTCGAAAAGACCAGCCAGCTCCTGATTCATTAGATATAATCGCCATCGCAAAGTGTTATGAAAGTTTGCCTTGTTGAAGAGTTTACATTTCTAAATCTACAGTGCTTACTTTCATATTCACTTGTTTGACTCCAGTTTAAGGCAAGGTCAGTATCCCCTATCTTAATATGTGTTCCATGGCGATTGACCGATGCAAACTACCTTTTACCCATCCGTGTAAACCTCCTCATTCTTTGTTTTCTTTTGTTTGTTTTTTCAGCACGATCTCCCGGACAACCTGTATCGATTACGAACGGCAAAACTGATCAGTCCTGCAAAGCCAATGTATTCGCAGGTAGATGAGTAACACCATGTGTGTTGGCCACGTGCTTTGGTTGCCTACTCTTCTGATGAGAATGAGCAGATTGCTCCCTACCCATCAGTCACTTTGGATTATCTATGAAAAATTGGCTAAAGTTCAAACCTTGGTCGGGCCATAGATGCACGCCAACGGTGCACTCTAAGCCTGGTGCTTCTTGTTGAAAGAAGTAAAGTTTAAGCCTTGGCTTCGTTTAGAGTCTATCCATTTTGTTGAACAAGTTCATCATCACAAACGACTGAGGTTTGTTCAGTGAAATGTACAGACTCATTTAATAGTATCATAGAACCATTGGCTTGAAGTAACGCGCCTTTTTCTCGTTAAAACGTCCTATCCTAACTTGGGTGATATACTCGGACCCTTGCTGTACGGCTTCACCCAGCCTACTAGCGCGGAGTCAGAAAGAACACTACTGCTTAGAAAACACGCTGTAACGCTGATTACCAGTTCGAAAAATGAATGAAATGCATGTAAATATATATCATCACTTAGTCGCCAAATATAACCAACTACAAGTTAGACCAATCTCCAGTAGTTCAGGCCACTTCTTGGTTAAATGGCCTAATATGGTCAGTTCCATAGCCGTTTCACTTTGATTGATTCATCGGGTTAACACAGTACTCACGCTTACCTTCACGCCTCATCTTGGTTGGTTCAAGTGGGAAAAACGCTAGTGTTTGCTTGATGAACGATTTCGTCAGCCGTCACGGATGACCCGATTAGCTTGTTGTGATGAACGATTTCGGCAGCCGTCACCGATGACGTGATTGGGTTATTTTGATGATGTCCTTTCATAACATGGCTTCAGCCATTCAACCTAAAGATCCTTTTCTAAATTGCATGTAAGCCAATGATCAGAGGTGGATCTGTACAGCAATTTTGGTAATTATGCAAATGTATTCACAGTGAATGGTGGTTTATATATGTTAATGCTGATATAAGCCCAGTCCTCTGCAATGCCAGTGATTAGAACGCCTACCCTCATTCAGTTAGTTGTGGGTTCAAGCTGCTATCGAAGTTTCAGTATGCTGGCAGCATCTAATTTGCATGTGGAGTTGTATGTCGCATAATAGCAAACGCCTGTTCATATAAACGCTGGGAGCTTCACATCTGGTACACCTTACAGACAGATCAACAAGGAAGTACGGGTAATCGCAGTTGCCCTGATCAAATTTCACTGTGTTTCACTTATTACACTTCTCGATGCTGACCAACCACAGTCCTCTTTTGTCAAAGAAGCGCGTAGCAGGCGACCATCTTCAACGCTGATGCCCAGTCTTCATGAGCAACGACTCCAACATTCATTATCATAAAACGAAGAATTTAATTCAGGCCGAGTTCCTGTCGCTCGTCATCGTCTTCCATCGGTTGGCAGACAAAAGCATTATGTTATCGCAGCGGTTTTCTGAGTGATGTGTGCGCTGCGTATTTGCTGGCAGCATCCACGCTACGCTATTCACAGCTGCCGACTCGAAACGGGCGACTTCAGGTGACCCTTTGTTCCAGCAAATCATTGTCTATGAAAGTAAGCTTTGCCGACCACGCCATTAACCGGAGTATTTCATCACCACTGAAAGGCCATCCTACAGGAAGAAAAGGTTTTTGATATTTCTGGAAGCATCTAACGGCTTCTACAGAAGTGAATCGCTAGCTATGGACAGGCCTCATTGCACTGGTCTCATTAAAATAAGTAACTACGGCGTCCATTGCAGTCCTCTCGACCTGGCTTTGCAATTTCCACCCCACTGTACAAACGTTATAAGCACAGCCAACCCAGAAATTTTTGCGGCGCGACGGAGTAACGTGCTACACGATACCTTAGCAGATCCAATTACATACATAACAGTACTGCCACACTGTAGTGTACAACATCAAACCAACTGTCAATGGAACTGCTTTTGAACATTTCTGGAATGGAGAGTCCCTTAGTGACCAGCTTTCCCAAATCGCTTCGCCAACACCGAAATCTCACGCTGCCGGAACGCTTTGATCGGAATCCCTGCTTTATTTGAATAGTACAACTGTATCCTTGCTTGCCACAATGTGTACTGAAAGAGGGAGATGTCGAGGACGGTTGGTTGCCTTGAAAACTCAATTTCCTGGCAAAGTTAAGGAGTGGCTTTATGTTTTCTAAAGTTATACCTCATTTAGTCTTCGCTCCCGTGTTCTTGAATTATCATTGGTCCGGAAGAAATGCACCCCTCACTTCATGACCACTCAGTTCTCCCCATTACCGTCTTCGAATATTCCATCAAATGAAACGATTTTGAGAACGATCTCTTTTTCATTTGATCTCATCAGTGACGGTTGATGGGGATCGGGATTGAAACGAGGAAGTTTGATCCGACCGTTTTAGCGACAATTGTCAAGTCCGTTGTGGTCATTTCGACTATTCAGGATTCTTTTCCATTTTTCCTTTTTTTCTCGCAGATGATTGTTCGGTCACACTTCACGGCCAACATCCACGCATTCCGGGCTCTGTTGCTGTACTCCCAGTCGGCACGGTTTTGTCACGTCAGCTGCTGACGCCATTGTCCAAGCCTACTTCTCTACCTCCTCTAGCACACTCCCGAACCAGACCTTCGTCGGTTGTGAATTCCCATACGCTCAACTCCGAATGTTCTCACGGTGATCAACAATCAGTCACC
This sequence comes from Paragonimus westermani, assembly GCA_008508345.1. Lineage (NCBI taxonomy): Eukaryota > Metazoa > Platyhelminthes > Trematoda > Plagiorchiida > Troglotrematidae > Paragonimus > Paragonimus westermani. Next base: position 6,235 of record QNGE01001723.1, read on the forward strand.
ATAGAAGTTCGGAGTTCGGACGAGTTAGAAAACTGCGCCTCTCCTGTTGTCAAGACTATTGTGTCCCGTAGGTGGCTGATTTGAATTGAACCACTGTATGGATGTGGTATTGTTATTTTCGTAGTAGCCGTTCTTATTATCAGATCGTAACGGCACTGTGATCACAACAGTGCTTTCTAATCACTTGTTCAAATCTCGGGTTTCGCTTCCGTTTCCGTCGCCTAGGTCTAGACAGGCGGTCACTACTATTCATGTACTCACATCTGACCTAGTATGCTACGCACCTTTTTTAAACTTGGAAACTTACGTTTGCCGTTATTTTGACTGTTTCATGGATATTTTCATATTATAAGGGAATCGTGTGCCATGAAAGATCTTTCGAACGACCTTAACTGTGTTTAATTCGGGCAGTTTAGCATCAGATTTGCTTACCCTAATACAATTGGTTCGAAGAAAATTCCTGAGCGTGTTTCACTCTTTTGTCGTTTTTATTCGGTTGCTACGTATCTACTATTGTGAATATCATATGCTTTTACCATAACTGCACATGTAAAACTGTATTGACCGAAAAGTGTTAGTAACTCAACTACACAGCTTCCGTCTCGTATGTTCCTGCCGTATGAGCGATAGATAGCTTGACGGTGCATCCAGCCGCACTGACATCAGACCTAGTGCGCCACATGACAAGCGTCTTGTGGTGTACTGGTCAGGTTCTGCTTAAACATAAGTAATGGAGACATGCGATGTGTTCACAGTTTCATAGTCAGCCGACGGCCGTAGTCTTTTTAGACCTGAAGGCTGTTTTTAGTTCGGTTGCTGGTAAAATTCTCCTTACCTGTCTTCTTCGCAATTAAGTCCCAGAAAAATTTGCGAATCCGTTCAGATCATTATACCCATCTTGCAAACTGGATTAGAGTTTATGGACACTTGTCTCAGATGCTGAACACCTCTAGTGGTGTTCGTTAAAGGTGTCCGATCTCTTTCTTCGTGTCCACTTTTGTCTTAGATGACATTCTGGAAGGTGCTCTTGTGTGATCCGCCGAGCTCGATGTTGAGTTTCTTCTCGTCACTAAGTTGACCGGCAATGAAATTGTGAATAACAGTGTACCAGTTAACTTCTCTGTTGAAGGCATGCAGACGGTTTGAACTAAGTGAATGAAATACGCTTTGCTGCTTCAACCTACCACTTCACGATTGAGACTTTCCCACTCCCGGGTTTTTTGCTGAAAACATTGCACTTCGGACTGTGTCCAGTTTAATGAACAACGGTCTTGAGCCTGACTGGAAAGTACTATGGTTCGGGCCAACGCTCATTTTAACACAAAGGTGAGATATTTTATGAGTAGAAGACGCTTCTAAGAAGGATAAAAATTAATAAGAGAACAGATGGAAAAATTACGAATGGTATGACTGCAAGTTCGCCATCGACTGCAACACAGAGCCATCTCGGGTAACGTTTCAAGCCACCTTACTCAATTCAACATTTAGTGCCTTCATCTCTCGTGATCACGCCGTTACTTGACCATCACGCGATTTTACCCAACTGTTGGTGGTCTCATAATGTAGATGATCGGTACGATTAACGCCCAACTAGTATGCGGAGTGCGTGACGCGACCAGCTCAGACTGCAGAGCGTAGCTAGTTCACCTGTTGTTAGCGCTTCGCGGTTGTTCCGAAAACGCGCCGGCGAACGGCCTTATTGCTCACGCGATCATTCCACCTGATACGGGCTAATTGGTGGAGACAGCGATGGTCGAACTCAGCAACTCTGTCGACATCTGTATCACGAATAGGCCACGTTTCCAAAGCTATAGAGCAGAACAGAACTCAATAACACTATTATACCCTTTCTTTCAGCAACAACCGAAATTCTTTCCGACGTCGCAGATGAGGCAGGTTCGCAAAAACAACTCGTGCCATTGCTGCCCTTGTTGTTGAATCATCAGCAATATTACAAGCTGACGGGACGCTGTTACCCAAGTATGTGAAGTTGTCCACAGTCTCAATTTGATTGCCTACAATAAAGAAGATTACTAAGAGTGCTCCCATTCTGACACAACACTGCACTTCGTAAGTGCGATGCGCATCACATACAAGCCAGTCCGGTCATTCATGTGTTCAATTGAAACTTGTTTGAGAAGAAGGCAGTTCCGGATGATTCCACAAGCAACCGAATCGAAATCAACCCTCAAGTCTAAAAAGACCACGACCGTCGGCTGTCTATAGGAGTGCCGGTGCTCCAAGATCCGTTGCATGGTAAAAAAAATGTGATCAGCGCACCCACAACTGAATCGGAATCCTGCCTGTTCTCACGTATCTGACCATTACTGGGCCAAATGAGCTGACGTAGTACGAGGCGAGCGAGTAGCTTGGACGCAACAGATGTTAGACTGAGGCCTCTACGGTTGTGTCACATAGACATCGGACCCGCTTGTTGAAAACGGGAACTACTGTTGATAAGCACCGACCACAAGCTACTTCTTCGGTTTCCTAAACTGTCTGAAGGGGTTTTGTTAGTTCTAACTTAGACTTCTCTTTACCATTCATGAAAAGAAAAGGAGATGTGGTCCAGGAGCGCAGTTACGTTTCATTAATTTAAGCTCAACGGCTACTTCTGCTACTGGCTGAGGGCCATCTGGAATGCGTTACCTGGTCACTCAGGTCACGTCGTTTAAATGGTCTGGTTAGGGCCAGCTGAACTGTTCCTCCAAGTGTTCAGCCCGCCTGTCAAGTCGGCGACGCGATCGACTGATGATAAGTGAACAATCTTCTTCACATATGGTCTCACTCACACCAACTCGACGACCAGTACAATCACGGATCAGGGGAAAAGGCCTTCTGCCATTCCCAAATAAAAGAGCTCGTTCTATCTCTTTCGACTGTTCGACCATCTAATGCTCACGATCTCTGCGCATGCCTTTGATCAGCTTGCGTCCATGTTGTCGACGGTCGTCCTCGCACTCTGAACCAATTGGAGTCGAGCGACGCTTGATCATGAGGCTTATCGATGTGACGGAAATCCAGTTCTGTCGTAACCGAACAACTTCTTCATAGCATGCTTTCATAGCTGCTGAGATTTGTTTCCAATATTTGCAACGTTCTCGTGACGGAGTAGAACAGGGCAGTTTTTCACCAGTGCTTTCCGGCAAGCGTTGTCTACACTCTCTTCGCTCGAATACCAGCCAAGTTCCTTGCGTCTACCAGTGTATGATCTCCGGACAAGAGATAAAACAAAACGTACAGGCACAACATCATGGTCCGAGCACTGGTGGTCGCTCCAAAATACACAAAAGTCTTTAACAGAATGTAACTGACTGTTACATGACCGAGTTGTGTCCAGGGCTGAGATGCACATGGAGGTCTTCATGTAACACAGTGCGTCTTCCTGTGTTGGAATGCGGTGCTCGAAATACAGAGACCATAGGCTGCATTCAGCTGTAGCGGTCTTCAGCTGTTGTCAGTGTGTTGTGCGCGGACACCAACCATACTTCCCGGCTGCTTCCCTTCCAGAACAAGATGAACATGTTGAGCATTTAATCGGCGGTTAGTATGGTGATGATGTCTAAATGTTAAGTCTGTTTCAGTACGTCGACGAGGGTATCGTGGAACACATTTTTGGTAGCACGCGGACGGCTATCCATTGGATCGTGTGACGGTATAATGAATATACAGTGCTTCCGTAATTTGCTTTGACAGACTAGCCAGTGTACTGAGTCTGACAACGTACACGCGACTGTACACTGGTATCAAATGAAGCAAATGTTGCTCCTCTCTGGAACTCAGTGCGACTTCCACTCGAGGTTGACCACGAGATCCAGCTCGGATTGGCAGTCATGTGGAAGTGAGCTCAATTGAATAGTGATGCTAGACTCGTAGACTCATGTTTGAGACGCACACCGCACATCACGCTCCAGACTTGAGAGAGTAGCAACTAGCTGATCCATATTTCGGAGAGTGTAGACATTGAAGACGCCAATGTTTACCAGTTATCTTTGCCTTCGAAGACAATTATCACCCGAATGCACATGGGAGGCCGAAAACTGATGGGGCCAAATAGGAGAGGGTTATGATGGGCAAATAGTGTCACTGTCGGGAGAACCATTACTTATACTTCCCGGTCGTTTGTGTCCTGGATGTGGTTGGTTCTAAGAACGTTAATCCGAGTATCTGACTCAAAACTCTGACGAACGTGACAACGGAACATAAGGTTGTCTTAGAGGAACTTACCCAGAACCAATATTACTAGGGTGGGACTCACTTTGCAGTGAAAATTTTGCCCAGTCCGTGGGCACTGATGAGTGAAGAATCCAGTCAAAGTGCTCTTTTTTGCCACCGGCCCACCTCTGAAACTATCACATCTTCCACAAGACATTAGTTTGTTCATAAGTTCTGCAGGGTCAACAGAAATCCATGTCTATCGTATCTGAAGTATTCGTTTGGATCAGACCTCTTCACACCACTTTCGAATAGCAGCTAGGACCTCCGCCCAATACTCGCTTGGACCACTTCAGACAGGTTGGCAGTGAATGCTGTTTGATAAATGTTTCGCATACCCTTGTCGCCCACTTTGCAACTGAGCAATTTCTGTTTGTGGGTAGGTGATCTTTGGTCAAACGATAAGACGGAGCCTGCGCGAACAATGGCATGATCATAGTCAAGACGGTTACCTCAAAGTGAAGTGTAATGTTTAGTGGAGTGGTGCCACTGATAGCTGATTGAGATACGACCAACTTGCGTGCGTGGTTGAGTTGTGCAAGGTGGCTTCCACGTGACGCTTTGACATTGTTGACGTTGTGTTGACATGCGCAACTCGACAGATAAAGTTCGTGAGATGCGCATAACTGTACCATAGTCGACTAGCGTCGACAGTACGTCTTGGTAGGACACCAACCATATCAGCTAACCGCTTCCACTCTGTAGTGAGATGACTGACCCGTTGTCGTTGTTATTAGTGTTTATATTGCAGCAAGTAAAACGATGTCCGTGTGTTAAATCTATCCCGGAAGATTAAAGGGGATGCATTGTAGAATGCGTTCTCGACGTCATCTGAACTACCCGTTTGTTCGAGCGTGCACAGATGTGGCAAATGAGCAACACCGTTCTCGTCTATATTGACACGTTTCGACTGAGGTACCAAGTCTGATGACACACAGACGACCATTCACCGAGATCCAGTCGAGCGACTCTTGGTCTGCCCTACAGCTCATTGCAACCCTGTCTCCATTCCGACTACGAGACACAGCTTTGTCGTCACCGTAGACCACGACGAAGAACCGTTGACCCATGGCATTACCTGAGGACAAGTTCAGGTGAGGGACGATGTTAGGATCGTAGACGTGGATTTCGCAGACACAACAGCACATATCCGATTCCATTCTCATCATCATCATCATCATCATAGAAAGCAATACATCAGTGGTTCATACCAATGCTTAACTGCTACACCACCATGAAGAAAAGGCAAACCCTATATATAGGAGAGAAGGAAAAAAGAAGGGGACGGGAAGGGACCTAACTACTGAAAATGGCTAAGTCCGTGTTCAAACATTCAGCATCCAGGTGGCTACGCCTTGCAAGGAAACAACCGAGCTGCAAGTGAGAGTAAGGCCTCATCAGCGAGACAGCTTCCTTACGGCTTTTATTGCCCCGCGTCATTAAATGCACTCACTTCACAGACATTTGGGACAAACAACGACAACATTCACGACACTGAGCTCGATTAACCGCCATCTCACCTAGGATCTCCAACCACCGACTCTGTGAGTCGCGAGGGCCCCAGCTCGGGACACGAACTCGATCTACAGTAGCCAACCCCTTAGTGAACGACTTCATTTCCGTACGCCAGGTCATTATCTGTCCACCTCACACCAGTGGGTTGCAGTGTCAGCGAATAATGCTCGATGTGGAGGACGACTAGCTGGCATCCTTGATACATGACCTAACCATCTAAGCCTGTGCAAACGTAGAGACTGGACAAATTAAATCGCTTGGCAATCACCACCAAACACTTGCTTTCCAACCTCTTCGTTACTTACACGCTGGTGCCACCCGGTACGAGCGATTGAACGCAGACATCGGTGGTCAAATACTTGAAGGCGTTTCACGTCTTCTACCCTGAGCGGCCAGGTCTCGCTGCCGTAAAGTAATACGGCCCTCACCGTTGTCTTATATACGTGACCTTTAAGCTTCAGAGAAATACCCCTCTGTCGCCAGAGATACCTCAAATTAGTGAATACCGCCCTAGCCTTAGAGATACGCGCTTCCATTTTATTTCCTACACCTCCACCGCTGCTGATACAGCTTCCCATGTATACAAACCGGTCAACAACCTACATTATCTAACGTCAAATCTACGTGGTCACAGCAATCCTGCAGAAGTACTTTGCATTTTGAGGCTGCAAAGCGCATTCCGAAGTATTTTGCAGAACGCGAAATAGCGTCTAACATTACTTGTGCCGATTGAAAGTTGTCAAACAGCAACACCTTGTCGTCAG
>QNGE01001723.1:14656-72379 GCA_008508345.1 Paragonimus westermani
GAGACTGTGGTTTGTCAGACCTCTACCTGTTGGCCTGCCTGGTATGAGTAACTCTGTCCAGTTTAGCCCAAAAGGCCATCGAGATGCGCAAGCCGTCACACCACGTCAAGGTCCAGTCTCACCGTGACGCGATTCCATTCTCGGGAGAGTGCTGGCCAGAGCAGCCTGCTGACCCGTTTGGTGAACAGTGCGGACGCTGAAAACGTCAATGTTTACCAGATGTCTTGGTTTAGAGAGTGGAAGGACAAATGGGAGTAGAGGGAGGAGTCAAACGTGAGTTGATTGGTATATCGGGGCGACGATAGCTTCTGTTACTTCGCGGTCGTTTATGTCGTGGTATTGGGTTGACCTGAGTGTCTCCACCTCGTGTGCCTGATTCAAAGGTGTAACGCGCGTGATGACAGAGGATAGGGTTTTCTTGCGAGGCCCTACGCATCGATGATGACTCAAGAGTTTGACTGATTTGATGGTCACAGTTTTGCCTAGCCCTCGACTGTAGTGACTAAGACATTGTTGTTTGTCTCCGTGCGCCGCTATTCGCTCTGGATGCATTTGCATCCTCTTCGGGTTTTTGATGCCGAAAATCCTTCGGGCTTATTAGATAATACGTCGGTCGTTACAGTCATTTTTGGGCGATTGAATTGCTCTTGCTTCAATAATGCCTTCTCCAGCCCCATTTTTTCCGGTTTCGAAGACGCCAGTATCGCAACCGGAAGAAAGATAGTCCTCAAGATGCTGATAGGATCGTACCTCATTACCTGAGTAATCCCACGCGGTCAGTGGTGTATCATTCAACCCTATGAGTGCATCCGCTTGTATTCCGGCCACTGATCCTCAGTCTGTTTGAAATGGTTCGATGCAGTGCACATGTTTGAACATCGCGTCAGGTTAACAGATTTCTTCGGCATAGTTTCACACACTTAAGATTGTAACATTGTAGCTGAGGTGTTAATGGGGATAACAATGGTTTGTATTGCCTTCGCCAACCCACATCACCTGTGCTGTCGGAGACTTCCGGTTGTCGTTATATATGATGCTGTGGTGCCTCACGTTTTGCTCAGTGATTCGAAGCCGTGACTCATCCGCGGAACTATCAGTGCACGTGCTCACAAAGTGACAGGTTTGATGTAAGATTACTCTGTATGCTCCATTTCCTAAGCAATAAACTTGTCTACTATGTCATGCATATACCTCACCTGCCAATTACAACTCATCTGTTCGACTGTTAGATGAAGGCGCTTTGCTGTTATCCATTTGAACTTGAGTGTAAGCATTTTATACACAAGCCTCACTTCTCTCTTCTATCATATTTTTAAATTGCATTTTCTCGTGGTCGTATAACAGTTGAGTTTCAATATCACCCATTAGGGTATTGCTGTTGAACATCAAAATATATGTTAAAAAGAATCCGACAACATCACCCAAGTTGATTGAGACATTTGGATACACTGACGAGCATCCCTGTTATCTTCCAGTTTTTTTGAAAATGCGTATCCACTCATCTCCGATCAAACTTGTCACGTGCCATCTGAACAAGAACGGTCTGCGTTGTCTAAGCTATCGGAACCATGTCTCGCGACCCAGATCATATGATCAAAACCAGTTTCTTCAGGTGTTGTGCTCATTCTGACCTTAAATTGTCCGGATTGATACCTGACTCACAAATGAGCGTGACATAATTTACTATCCCCAGTAGATTGTTAGCGTAGCTTCCTCGTATCAGATCCGATCGATCTGTTACTAACCCCCTTGTATATCCTTGTACGATTGGTCTATGATTGATCGAAAACACGTGTTCACCTATGCGTCTTCTCGATAGTGAACTCCCTTGTGACTACTTGTACCTGCCGGAAGTGGTTCACGCGAACTCGTGTAGAAACGACCTGTTCGGTTGCAGAATATAGAATCACCCATTCCAGCTACCCACGCACACATCCATGCACAGACTGGTCGAATGGTTCGTCTGCAATATGCCAGCGATGGAAATGGTGCACTTGTTTTTGCTCTCGTATACTGTTTGCGTATGATTGGAGGAAGAGCAGAGATGAGCAATGTGAAGTTTGTCACGCCTTGGATCTTATTTGCATTGCAAATAATCTGCTCGTGTGTGTGTGTGATAGAACCAATTTCTTGCACGTTTTTACGGCCGTTCACTTTTATCTCGGTTCGCTGAGAGCTGTCACCTCACTGTTTGCTCTTGAAGGTTAGTTTTCGGTATGTGTATATACATATATCTGTGTCTCATTCCAATAAATTGTCCTTGCTGTACACTGCACTATTGATGCATACAGTCTCTTTAGGTAGCACAAACTATTGGAATGGGTTGTGTGTAAGATAATAATCTGGCACGTTGTTTGTCAAGCTTGAAGTGCTTGTTCCCGATGTATGTGTTGACACACTGTCGATTTCATGTAGCTAGTTGTTTTGGGAAATATTGGTGGTTTGAACTTAGACATTGGAGCTTAAATTCATATCCGATCCTTGCCATTTTCTATTTCTCAATAAAAGTCTCTGTTCTTCGCTTCTGGTTTGTCTAATAGTTACTCCTCGGTAATGCGCTGCGCTCACTGATGATTATAGTGACATTGTTGTCTTCTCTTTATATACATTGAATCGCTTTTGTTTTGTATCTGGTGATGAAACTGTACAGGCCTCGTTTATTGAGAGGAAACGTTTTGGTGTTATTGTGTGTATACCTATTCTAATTCAAAGTGTTCCGAAGTCATTTTTCCGTTACGCGATACACATACAATATTCATACAACATGGCTACCCGGAAAGGTTCATGAACAGAGCCATGCAACAGCGGAGTAGAGAAGACCACCTCCGTCTAGCAGAAAAGAAGACTGTACACTTCGGATTCTAGGGTGATACGATGGCCGAAACTATCACGCGTAGGCACTCAAATGTAGTTAATGAAACATTTTACACCGGCACATTACACGTCCACTTGACTTCCAATCCGGCTTCGTGCCCACGCCCAACAGATGAAGTGCTTGTTCTTACAGCCTCGTTCATTTGTTCCTGTGGAGCCAGTTAGTTCGGCCGGGCGACCAGACATTTATCTGAACGAGCCCGTGAATAACACTCAGCTTGGTTCAGCAGTGGAATAATGTGATCGATCAACACCGCCGTACTGTCACATCTTGTGGATTCGAATCACTGTTAGTGTTACGGACGCAGTTCGCCTAATCTACTGGGTTAAGGTCACGCAGTCGAGATCAATGAGATGTTAGACTTTGTCCGTAGCTGAGGCTTTTTGGATTTGCTTATTCAGTCCACCCTTGTACACCCAGACACGTTTTGTTCACGCTTTCGAACTGCTTTGGCCAATCCTCCACCCTGGTAGCCTGTCAAGACCCAGTGTTCAAGTGGGTACTTGATTGCAGCTTGACACTGACTTGACTGACCTCATCAATTATCCGTTTGCCTCCTTTATGATCCCTCTGTACAATCTGTGGTATAAATTCTAATGTCTTTAGCCTGATGATGAATCACAGAAAGCTAGCTTGTTCGCTACACCGTATTTTTAATGATTACGCAAGGTATTTTTACGCGATATGTATGTCATCAGTAAAACTATATATATATATATATATATATATATGAAGAGTACGTAGTCATGTCTCTGTGGTGTGCAATGAGCAGTCGCTAAATCGATTCAATTAAAGGATCTGTCTTCGTAAACCCTTGAACATTTTTGGAACCTCAGCTGTATGTTCTTATTTCCACACTTTGCTTCACGGGAGATACATAATATTACCAGAGAAACCCCTTTGGTTGGACTGGCGTTTACTGCATTTGACATTATTCACCCAGACTCCCACCAGCTGATTGGAACCGTGAGGTAGCCAGATAGTGACGGTTTGCCTTGCCCTTATTTTATCCTATATCTCCTCTTCTCATGGTCCCTTTTCTTTATGGGATGTTTTTTGCGTCACTGTTGAGGTAAACGATCGTTTCGGACACAGTGCCATCTGATGAGCTAATAGCCGTCAGAATGAATGACTGACGTATGGTTTTTAATGGTGACAAAATATCTGCAATGTATTATTTGAGCTCCCGCATTAGCACTATACATCTTCGAATTGACGGGCCAGAGCATTTTCGATCAATTTTGACTCACTCCGTCTGTTAGTAGTGATCAGCTTTTACCAATATGTTTACCATTTCCCAACATTCAACCAACCTTCGCCCGTTCTATTTTGCAGCTATTTCACCAAATCTCACGGATTCGGTTTGTTCAAAACTTTGTCTCACGTCCACAGTCATGACTACGGACACCGAATCCAACTCTGTAGTTGAGCAGGATGAGAACAAGCTATCTAGCCCACGATCCCATCCTTGGATAAGACAGCATGATGTTGCAATCAGCGGTACTCCGATTTGTCGTATCGCAGCCGACGGAGACACTCAGTCTTCACCAATAGCGGATTCTGCTTGCGGATCCGCGAATGGCGATTTAACTACCGCCTCCAGAGTCCCCAACCGCACTCAGGCAACTGTAGTTATGGGGCAAAAGTCAGTGTGTACTCCGTCTACGGTTAACAAAGACCATGAGAGTCGCATTCGTGAGGTTTTTCGCCTTCGTAAGGCGCATCGTTTGAACGGTTCCTGCGTCCACAGCACGTCCACTGATAGCCCTGTGCACGATCTGCCGGACAGCTTAGTTACTCTTGCGGATTCGCGAACAAGAAAAGCTAAAGACCGACCCCAGGGCAGCAGGACATCTCCACAGACGCCTACTGTTGACAGGACTTCATTATTGTGGAGGTGAGCTTTCACTACTTGGAGTTTTCTATGTATGTTGGGGCGAATTGTCGGTAAACGCGTACTGATGCAGTGAATAGGATATTTTTTATCCTGTTCCTGTTTAGGAGAGTTCTTAAAATTGCACAATCCTTACCTTCTGTTTGATTACAGCCATCTTATGGGACATGTTGGTTACTGACTGCAGCACACTGTTCGGTTTGTGGATAACTCCAAAATCTAAATCTGTATGCCTCATTCTAATCTGGTTTTACCTCCTCCAGTTTTGATAACTGGATATCTGATCACCTACTGACTTTGCGAGTATCGTTGTGGTTAATCTTTTAAAATTCATCATTATGGACCACACTAACAGGCGTTCACCAACCTACGTCTCTGGGACCGAAGCTGTTCCTTTAGTGACGATAGAACACGAGATCAGATTCGGTTACCGAAACTGCTCCCAGTGTCTGCATTTGATGCCATTCACGTACTGAGCCACAAACATCAGAAAGTATAGTCCTGCACTTTGTTATGGAAGTATTCATGTGTTTTTCCGATGACTATCACTCGTTTAACTCGAGTATTGACCGTTCCAGATTGAATGCATTTTTTGACACTATATGTGCAAACTGTTCTTCTATCCTTTAAAGAAATAAGTGCTTTCCTTCTGGCCTCTACAAATCCATTTTTATTACACCGATGAGGTTGTTGCAAGCAGTTCGATTACCATCGTCAACTGTTTCACATTCCTACCGATGTGAGTCATGAAGGTGCTTGTTTCACCCACTTATGTAGCTTCTGGAGGATATTTAGGTGTCCACTGAAATACCGTGCGCATGTACGATTCCTGCTGGCGTACTGCCCACTATGTTCTGTTCTCGAGGTTTCGTGTATTTTATCCTGTCGGTTTTTGAGTTTTGTCTCTTTCATACATATACATTCATATGTAGTTATCTGTGCTTGTTTCCTACTGGCATACATTTGTACACGCACAGTTCAAACTTTCCTACTGTTTTTGGAACTGCTGTAGTTTTTGATGTTGTTTCGAAGACGGAGGTAGTAACGATACTCAAACATGACAAATCTGTTTACACATCCATCGCGAACAAGCCAAAGTTCCAAGCACGATGGACTGTACACTGACATTACACACTATTCCTTTTAGCCTTATCGATGCCCATATACCAATAACTGACACTGTCATCTGTCCGCCGTAAACCTTCGTTTAGAACTACACGAAGAAGATTATATGAGGCTCATTCCCTGGAACCTCTATATCTAAACTCAGACAACTAATATCACGATGCCTGCACATCGTGAACAATCAGTTGGATTGTAAGCGACTGTAAGACGACATCTGTACGACTGTTGACCTCCTTGGCATTCTCACTGTTTGGCTCAATCGTTTTTCATTTCCTCACAAACAGCATTCACACCAATGTCTCCGGCCCTAGGCGAGGTTGGACACGATGAACCCAGTCAGGGAGGTGGCCACAGTTTACTGCCTCAAACCTTTGGTTGCTTTCGTTTTCCTTTTCTAATTCATCCATTCACCACGACGTTTCTTACGCCAGTTGCTTTGAGGGTAAACAGTCACCGTTTGAGTAAGTGCATTGAATGGATCCTGTTGGTCAGAACCTGTTTGCTTGTCTGTTGATGATGTCCGAAACATACAATGGAACACTACCATTGATAGTCAAAAATTTCAATGCGGTTTATTTCCTCAGTCTTATGTAAACAGGTTTCTCCAATGCTTCAACCGTGGTCTACCATCTCCAACTCTTCAGTTTCGCGGAGACTTCTTTTGGATGCTGATCATGTCTCGACTTGTAGAGCACCGCCTTGGTCTTAAAAATACTTGCACCTACTTAGTTCTTCACGTTACTGTTATCCGAGTTACAACCTCCTAAGAAACATGGACCAACCGGTCTGCGATGTCCATCACCGCAATGTCAAGTCGAAGATTAACGTTATTATCATAGCATTATTTTGCGATTTCATGCTGCATTGTTTATCGAGTAATAACGTAGAAATAAACTGCATTGAAATCTTTGACTATCAATGGTAGTGTTCAGTGGCATGTTTCGGACAGCATCAACAGACAAGCAAACAGGTTCTGACCAATAGGATCCATTCAGTGCACTCACTCAGACGGTGATTGTTTACCAAATCGTGTATCCTTTAGTTACCCTCAAGGCAACTGGCGTAAGAAACGAGGTGGTGAGTGGAAAACGAGAGCAACCAAAAGTTAGGGACAGTAAACTGTGGCCACCTCCCTGACTGGGTTCATGGTGTCCAACCTGGCCTAGGGCCGGAGACATCGTTGTGAATGCTTTCTGTGAGAAAATGACGAGTGATCGGGCGGATTGGTAAAGGTGGCAGATTGGTATAACCGAGTCCTCTTGAAGGTGAACGCAAGGGAATAACGCGGATAGAAACCTCTTGTAATTGTCGCCTAACTCCGAACTACAAAAACAAATGGCGAACCAGACTTCAGATGAGCAGTTTACTTAGCCATCCAGCGGTTTGAGAGTGCACATGAAGAACACTATGTATACGGAAAGAAATCAACTTCGGGTCACGTGAGCGCACAAAGTTGTATTCCAATCCCACGCTGTTCCATATTCTGGTAACTGATTGGAATACTAGAATTTTGGCTACGGAACTGTGTTCATCAGACCACGTTTGTCCTAACCTTAACACTGGTACATCAGCAATTATGCCCGATCATTGGACCGTGGGGAAGCCCCTGCCCAGAAACATTCTTCTTCTGTTTACTTATGACGTGCGCCGTAAGTATAAAATACAAACGCAATCCATAGCGTCATTTAGTAGTTATGTACGATTTGGGCGTTGTTCAAACCACTAAACGCTCATGGTTCACCCGTGCTTCTAACTAACTTATTGCCTACTGTCGTGTTTGACCGAAAGAGTGGCTTATGTTCATCAGTTTGGTATACCTTTTTCACCTTTCGAGTGCAAGTTGGTGTTGCAAGATTGGCAGGACTACATTCAGTCTTTCCTTTGGATGTGAGCCGTTGGAGGTAGTCGAGATCTTCTTGCTCCTGAGAACCTGTATAGCAATTGTCCGGTGAGATCACAAACCTTATATCTATGGCTCAGACGGCGTATGCTAACTTATATCACTTGTGACGAAGGCATGGTCTCAACTTTTCTGCGTACAGCCGAGTATATAAGGCCACCATAACGGCGATCCTGTTATGGCGTTACGAAACCTGTTTCCCTCTCCCAGTACGAAGAATCGTCATAGATTCACAGTTTGCGACCATTGGTGTCTCGAAGCATTAGCAGTGTGTCTTCAGGATACACAGACTCTTGTCTTACGGGTTTTTCTTGCTTGGACACGTTTTACGATTACCAACCCACCGCGTGATACACCATTTTTCGTTTGTGAGTAATGGATTAGGCTAGAAGCGACTGCCTAGTGACCGGCATATGACTTAGGTTCAAGGAATGAAGGCAACTAAACTGAAGGTTGCCTCAGTAAGGCGTTTCCGGATTCCTATCTCTGGTCCAAAGGATGACGAACGCCTTTGGTTGGGGGCGCTGTCTAGTTATAGCAGAGTGCAAGTCAATGGCATTCGCGTTACGAATCTTTGTCCATTGATTTTATGCTCTTCTAAGTTTATCTCGTTCTTCACCTTACGCGATCTCTTATTCTTATATTGTGACGCGTCTTCCATTACATGTGATACTATTATTATGTGCGTTACCCTGACAACAGCCATTTCAAATATCCGTCTGTTTCCCTAAACAAAATAATGCACACTACATCATAATGTCGTTACATATTGTCATCGACAGTTTTTCTGGAATATTCTGCGATCATTCATGTCTTCATTCTACTGTTCTCTTGGTATCATGTATTTGCCAGGCAATTCCCATTTCCTAGCTACTGGATATTTCACATTTATTCCCTTACAGTTTTACTGATATCGAATTTGAAAGAGAATGTATCTGGTTCTAACCTGACATACGCTAACTTTTAACGATGTGAATTACGTGGAGGCAAATCTGAACACGCTGCTGTAATTGGCTGTTTTTTTGTATACTTCGGGAAGCTGCGGATTTTTGTACACCAACTCACATGATCCCAAACGTAATACTTGTATTGTTTGATTTTCCTGTTTTACTTTTTTTGGAGGGGGTGGTGATTCGAGTCCGGATCGGTGTTGACGATCATTGACTACATTTGAGACCGATGGATACCATCATTCGGATTTTTGTAACAGAGACTGCTGCTTCTCCGATTGATTCTTCCTCTATTATGAACGTTATATTTGGCCAGTTTGCATTACTCGTCCATTCCATAAAACTACACTATACACACGTCTGAGAGTTGAATGAACACACTATAGGCTTTTTTTCAGATGGTAAGTTCATCGTATACTAGCCACTCTTGAACCATTAACACGACTCTGTTTTTCCTTTGACCTTTTTTTCACACCTTATTTGTGAAATTGCAGCTGTGACCAACAGCAGGATATGCTAAGCTGTGAATAACTATGGTGTGAACTACACAAACCTTTTTGCCCGATGTACACATGATTGCTTGTATGCACCTGTGCAGTCGGATTTTTTTTAAGGATTACTCTATCGTTGACCTTCCTAATCCATTTTGTTTTGCACCATTAGGATTGATGTTATGGGGTTTAATGTAGTCGTACTCTTTTCTGTTAATAGTGAGAATTTCTTGGACAGAATGTCATATTTTTGCTTCCAGCTCGTCTAAAACAGCTGATGCGGATCCCAGCGCCTGTGAGAGCTGTGACAGTCTACTGCCTCTTCCTGACTCAGCTAGCACCAATCACTTGGTTTCCCCTAGTTTGATCTCGCTTCCTGGCAATACTTTGAAATCCTCTTGTTCTCGGGACACATCGGCGAAGACTGTTCTCCCTGTCTCGGATGTGTTCGTTACGACTGATTTAGATGATACTTTCAACTCCTCGCCGTGTTCACATCAAACTCTGTCTGTGGAATCACGCTCATCAACCAGTTCGCTTCCGACGACCCACCATGGAATATCACCAGGTTCACGGTTAACTGCCACTACGACTCCTCAGACAGCTTCTACAGCTGTGCTTCGTGAACTGTCTGATCGAAGTTTCCCAACTCGTTTCGGATTTCCCCCACGAAACCACCCGGTTTCAGGTAAAAACACAGACCTCCCGACGACACATCAGCCAATTAGAAATCAGACAATTTCGGACCCCCTCAAAACCATCGATTCTAGAGTTAATTTAGAGAACGATATCCCCTCAGTGCATACCGCATACAAGACAATGAATGGCATCTCTCCGACTTCTACCAGACTTCTCGAGCGCGATATCTTGTCTCGCGCTGGTGCTGATAAATCCATCGACTCAAACCGATCGACTGTACGCATGCCAACTCTTGGTCGGCCAACGTATCCGTTCGGGCGTGATTGTCGCTTTGTCTTCCAACTCCCTTTGGACAGTGAAGAGGAGGAAGAAGAACTGCACAATCGCAGTCCCCCAGCAACTACACCAGCTGATTTGTCCTTGCAGCGTCGTGCGCAACATGATCTGTGGGTCAAACGAGCCGATCGTATTAGTCGGTTTCTTGAAACACGTCCCGCTGTGGAGGATTTGTTCGCCAAAAATATACTGCCCAGCACCACACCAGAGGCGCGAGCGGAATTAAGGGTTGAAATCGAAGCCACTTTGGAGCGTCGCCTAAGTCAGCGTCCGACAGCTTGTGAGCTGGAACAGAAAAACATATTGCATAGTGAGTTTTGTGTCCTCTCTGTGTAACAGTTAGAGTTTTCCTTCCATCTACAGGCTGTACATTCTTTACAAATGCATTGGTCGTTTTGCATTTTAACATGTGCCATTGTTCAAAAATTTTGTGCGCATGCGTGTGCGCGTAAGATAACTGTCTAAAATCCAGGTTACTTGTGTTCACCCGCTTGGTAACTTGTTGGTTAATTAGTCAACGATGTCCTATTCCTCGAATTCCGCGATAAATTGGCAAGACTGACGACCCATTTCGACTCCTCGTTGTGCGACATTCATTGATTCCTTTCGTTGATGTTGCTGTGCGGTCTAATCAATTGTTGCGTGGAAATACCTCAGTTTGTTTGAGTTAACTTACACGTATGGGGTTCGTGTCTCTTTCGATTGTAAGCCTTGACGGTCTTTGTGTGAAACGTAGCGCGCCACGGTGTACTGAATGGGCTGCTACACGTATGGTTGCGTTGACTCAAAAATGTACACAAATTTCGTGTGTTTATTTGGATAGACTCGAGATAATAGTCTCTGTTCCTCAGTGGACATGTCACGGATGATCAGAATTGCTTTGGAAGTATGGTGAACTAACCGCGTGCCCGTCGGAGATGGGATTAAGAGGAAACTACAAGTCACGCGATCAAATTCTGGTTTGGATTATCGCCTCTGGGATGGGAGACATCAGTGTGTAGCATATTTTTACTCGTTTAGTCCATCTGGATTCCCATTAGTGAGTTCACATTTGTTAGTCCATAAGGCGAGTCTAGTTCCACTGGTGCATTTGTACGTACGTACTGTCGCAGTACAGAGGCGCTCTTTGGTCGTGTTGAATCTGTCCAGACGATCATGAAACGTTCCTGAAAGTTGCATAAGTTAATTAACCACGGACTACAGTTAGTCTGTTCCAGAAGATTAGTCTTGCCTGTTGACAGTGAACAAAATGTCTTTTTGACCTTTTTTAGTTTCGCTTAGAAACACTCACAAAAGTATGTGTGCAGAGATCACATGCAGGCGAGCTTACAGACCGCAGAAGCTGGAATGGCTTCCATGAGGTTGTGGAGTTTGAGGAAACTGCTTCGTTGTCCTGATAAGTGACCGTAACCACACCAACACTCGAACTCCTTTACATGGGCTACTGTCGATAGTGCAATCTCATTTGGAATAATTTGTGAGGGTATACAGCCCATATATGAAAGGCACAATCAAACAGCGCTCAACTGTGGGCGCCTTTTTAGTCCCAACTTATCACTCTACATGTGTGCGTCATGTTCATGGAGTATAAGTGTCAGTTATTCTACACATTTCACCTTGATTTTGATGATTCGACAATTGCGAAACATCTTACCCGTATACACAATGTCCACAAACGGCAATTATAACATAGAAAATTGCTTCACAATCTCCAGCCTAACTGACCCTACACACATTGGAAAAACTGTTCCACGTAACGTAAACAGCTTTTGTTCCCAACAGTTTCCGTCACTAGAATTAGTACGTGTTCCACAAATGCAATCGTGTTGCGATATGCATTGTCCAACAATAAGTGTCCTCAATCTCCTAACGAATGTCAAGAACGGACGATTTTTTAAAACCACAACTTGTAACCCTAAACATAGAAGTTTTCAGTGCTCTGTGATTAATACTTAATCACTGCGCTGTTAACATTTGTAACAGACTCCATGGTCCTACTCCCGCAGTTCATCAGATCCTCGGTGTTAGATTGACACGTTCTCTTCCATGCATCGAAAAATGCGTGTTCTATCTAGGGTTGGCTTCCAACATCATGTTCTTCATTAAGGTTGTGGTATCTCCCAATCTAACTGCTCAATGGGGCTAGAATCTGGCGATCGACGTAGTTGCGGCCATGTTCGATCTTTTCGGAATGCAGTAGAAAGTCCTTTAGTCTCTGACAGTCTCGTGGCGTTAAGTTGCGTTCTTGCAAAATCTATTCTCTAGAGTTACCAGCCGCGTAGAGTGAAACATTCTCAAGGACCTCATCATTTGTCGTTTCCAAGGCTCACCAGTTCGCTTCTCCAATTCGTCTAAACAGCACTTCATGCGTGTCGTCTTGAGCAACAGCCAATGCCATAGGTAGCCTAACTTGGCCACTATTACTTCGCCATATTCTGTGAAACGCTAGTGTGAGACAATTAATACTGCTGTAAACGTCCTCGCGCTTTGACTAACCGCCGATCACCTCTTTCTATGGAAGTTCCCCTCTGTCTACGTCTTTTTGTTCGTCTCACGTTTACTATTGAAAACTAACGTGTCACCCACTTTTTTGCTGCGGTTGGAAAACTTAGCTACCCTGTTTCTGATGGTTGGGAACAGCGGTGGTGCTGTTGTTTGTAGCTCGGGTTGATGGTTTTGGTATTGATATGTTCGCCGAGCTTGGCATTTAGGTTGCAAACGAGCTTTGAACAACCTCAGAAAGGATGATAGCATCATCATTTTGCCGGCCGATAAGGGACGGATGACAGTTATCATGGACAAGGCAGACTACGTAGAGAAAGCAAAACAACTGCTCAACGACACAACCACCTACCGCCTTCTCAATGCTGATCTCACCAAAAAACTGGCCAACAAAATCAACAGCACACTAAAACAGCTAGAGGCTTCGCACGAGATAGGCAAACAGGAGCGTTGGAAAATGCAGTCGAAAGATGCAACCACTGCTCAATTCTACGGACTACCAAAAATACACAAAGATGGTATCCCACTACGACCAATTGTATCTCTACCGGGCACACCAACCTACAATTTGGCCAAAGACCTATTCAAACGGCTGCGATATCTCGTCGACGGATCAGAACATTCCATCAGCAATGCTGTACAATTCTTGAACAAACTAAAACACGTGAGGATAGAAGAAGACGAAACAATGATTTCGTTCGATGTCACAGCACTCTTCACATCCATTGACCTCACCCTAGCCAAAGAGACGTTGCGAAAGCTGTTAGAAGAAAATCCCCGACCGAATGAATCATTAAAACCGGAGAGCATATGCAATCTCATGGAGCTATGTTTGTCGACGTACTTCAAATTCAATGGCCAAATCTACCAACAACTTAAAGGAACTCCAATGGGTTCGCCCATATCCGGATTTATCGCAGAGGCTGTCATGCAGAGGTTAGAGAACATCGCGCTACCAAAGATCAAACCGAAACTCTGGGTACGATATGTTGACGATACATTCGTAATCCTCAAACGCTCAATGATTGAGGACACACACAGACTGCTGAACAACGTTTTCAACGATATTAAATTTACGATGGAGACGGAAACCGACAATCAACTACCGTTCCTAGATGTACTAATCAACCGCAAACCTGATGGAACACTGGAGACCTCAGTTTATCGGAAAGAAACACACACAGACCAACTCCTTAGTTTCCGCAGCAACCACCCAGTCTGCCACAAGAGAAGCTGCATTCGAACCCTGTTCAAACGAGCTGAAACACACTGCAGCACCGCAGAGCTCCGGAGAAAAGAAGAAAACTATCTATACCGAGTATTTTTTCGCAACGGATACCCGCGAAACTTTATCAGACGGAGTCTACTACAAAAAAACAGAAAGCTCAACTCCAATGACCCACCAACAAAACGAATTGCACTACCATACATCAAAACCGTATCAGAAATTACCGCCAGACTACTGAGAACACATGGTATCACGCTAGCACACAAGCCAACAGCAACATTACGAAAGATACTATCAAAACCAAAAGAACAACCCAAACCCGCTGACAGAAGAAATGTCATCTACAAAATCCAATGCAATGACTGCAGACAACACTACGTCGGCCAAACCGGACGGAAATTATCAACACGAATACATGAACACGAACTGGCCATCAAGAGACACGATCAACTTTCCCTGATCTCCGTCCACGAGGATGAAACTGGACACACCTTCAACTTGAACACCGCAGAAATCCTTACCGAGGCCAATACCAAACATGCAAGAGAATTTCTCGAAGCCTGGTATTCATCAACCGGTTCAATAAACAAACACATCGAGCTAGACAAAATCTACGAGCCAATGCGAATCAAGGATTTGAGGAGACGTGAACGCCATCGAGCCCAACTACCGGTAAACCCAAACAGAGCAACTTGAACTGATAAGACAAAAAAAGTCAACCAATGGTGGGTCGGACCAGAGGTCAAATACGACGGAAAGCGACCAACCAGAATCCAGGCTAGTAGGTCAACTGACTATCCTATATAAGAGCAGGCATCGATCAATCTTCACATTTAAAATATACGCTGAAACACTTACGCACTGATGATGTCACCTCGCCTGGTGATGAAACGTTTGCAACCTAAATGCCAAGCTCGGCGAACATATCAATACCTTAGCTACCCTGTGTTTTAGTTAACCCAATCGAAGTACGCCAATAGATTTTCTCTTCTCGTTTGCATTTGATATCCATCTGTCCACTGTAACAACGATATATCTGCTGCCACCAAGTGGTGTGTTGATAACTCTGCCCGAGATAACAGTCACGTACGCTAACTTCACCGTTTTGTCTGCGCCGTACGAATTGCAATCGATTCTCAGCCCACCTAGGTTGATACGAATGAAAAATCTTTCTTTTGATACTTTTGCAATTGTGTATCGAATTAGTCTGTGTTATGTGACTGTTCCACTTAGCATCAATAGTCAGCCCAAAGAAGAACAATTCAGGCTGTGTTTCATTGGGCTTGATGAACATGATACCGGAGATGTCATTGGGTCCGATTCCGCGCACTTGGTCATAACGTCTCCGGTGACAAATGTGTGGAAACCATTGATTAACTACCCTGTACGAACAGAGACAAAGAAACGAATCGGTGTACATTTCAGCGGTAGTTCTTGTTCGTTTATTGTTGGTCACATCCAGACGAACAGAACATGAAAAACCTTGTTTTCCAAGTCTACTTTCACTTATGTATGTGTACTATTTGTGTATTGTACTGTTGTTTGTATCGCCAGCTGATTGGTAAATTTTAAGCCATACTACCAATGTCGATTTTTCATACACGGATACGGTGTTAAGGATATTCTATGTTTGCCGTGATCAACCCGCGTTTCGTTTCCCCGGGACAATATGATTATGATTATCCCCGGACTACGATCGGCAGCCGATGCTGTAAGTTTTGATTACGCTCATACAGAACACTTGATTCGTTTTGGGACTGCCCCGTTCTTTTGGGTTGTGTTCTAATCGCTTGTCTACATTTTGTCTGATGTTACTTCTCAGGCGATAGTGAAGAGGTTCGTTTGAAAGCAAAAGAAGAGAAGAAACTTATTCTAACGCGAAAGGTTAGTCCCTCACATTGTCCTCATTCAATTGTTTTCGATTGTCACGGTTCCTTCTTTTGGTTACACTTTTTATCATCTCAGTCTCGGAACAAGAAAAGCATAAATCATTTTATAAATATTTCAGTAAAGTGGATATCATGGACGTGTTTCGTTTTGTGGAAAGTTTGGAATCTTTGTCTCACAAAATCCGCCGAATTCACAGTCGGTCTGTTCTGTTTCGAAATTTGACTGTCTACGTTACATTTCCCGGTCTTTGTTTCAATTGTTGGAAGGTGCTTTTGTAGAAAATCGTGGATTTGCTGGACCTTGACGTGGTGTGGCGGTTTGCATTCTTCAATGATCTGTTAATCTAAACCGGATGGTGTTGTAACGACGATGAAAAAACTGTGATGTGCAGTTGTTTACGTTTTTCGAAGAGTTGTTCGCCCTTGTATTAGAGCCATGTGCCTGACCAGACTGGCATTGGGTGGAAGACAACGTTACTGTAGTGTAGTGGGACAGTTATCTATGTGGTTTCACCTTCCACTGCGCACTGCTGTTGATGGAACATCTGAAATATGAATGTCAAGCTCGTCGACTAGTAGCACACGCAAACTGCGAAGTCCTCCAATACTCCGAATACTTTCAAAGTGGAAGGATTGTTCATGTTAGACCGGCCGTTAGATAGTGGTTTAACCAACTACAATCTCCATGTTAAGTTTCGGTTAAGTCTTGGTGTTTTGTTTCCGATAACCAAATTTTAATTCAGCTGTTCGTGCCTAGATGTTGGTTGCCGACCCAAGGTGGACACTCGCAATCTTTCTTGTCAGTGTCAGGGCATCCTGACAATTCCAGTCTACGTAATCTCCTATTTCGGCCACTTGTTAATGTCTAGTGTGCGGCCAGTTTGCTCTCTTTTAATGTCGGTAGACGTCTTTTCTAGCGTCTCTATTTTTGGTGCATGGCTGATAGTTGTGAAGTAGATTTTACAACTAACCTCCACACTGTCGGTTACAAACCTTTGTTATTCGACTACCAGCTCATCTAGTTTTTATTGTTTTCTACTCCGGCTTAACGTCGTTTCGTGCGCCCAAAACAGGTTGGTTTGAAATCTGTATCCAGTAGCTTTAATGTATCCCACTCCTTCATTTGAGTGATGTGATTAATTGTCGCGTACTAATCTTCTGAATTCGCCATTTTTTGATATATCGACCGTAATTGTATGGTTTTATGTTGTCAGTAGGTTTGACGTATTCGGTTTGATGTGTATGCTTGTGTAGTTCGTATGCTGGTTTGCTGCATCGCATGACGTGACTTCTGACATATTGGTCTGCCTCGTGTGTGTGTGTCTGTGTATCTGTTCACGAGAGTGTGGGACAGTTACGTGTAGTAATGGGAATCGAAGTTAGTTCTATTCAAATCTCATCAATAACTTCAATCATCTTGTTTCAATGGTAATCACCGACACATGGGGCTTGAGAACTTCACTCTTTGACTGCTTGCGTAATTTCCGCACTATGAGATAATAGATGTTAATACGCTTATTAACTAATGTGGCAAGTGACGACAAATCTTTACCAATCATGCGCCTCGTTTAAAGTTATGCTGTTAATGGACCCTCCTTGTCACTGAAACTAGAAGACGATTTGATTCTCGTCAGCTCACCACTTCGTGTCAGTACCTAACGGTCTCTTCAAATGCCTTACTAACTGAGCATCATCAAGCTTGTTTTTATCCATCGAATATGAAACATCCATGTGCGTGCGCACACACACACACGTACGGATAACGACAAAGTTTCGACTGTTTGTTGATCTAACGGAAAATCCACGATGGCGTCCAACCGTTGCACACCAATCATTGTATCAGTCACACGGCAAACCGTTTTGTTTGTTCCAATTGTGTACATCGCCTCTTATTATCGACCTTGTTTACAGCTGTCTACTCGCCCCACGGTAAAAGAGCTACAACAGCGTCGCATCATTCGATTTAACGATTACGTGGAAATGACCGATGCCGACGTATACGATCGTCGTGCGGACAAGCCATGGACACGATTAACTCCGCGGGACAAGGTATGCCTCTATTGCCTTTCGGTTCTCTTTAAAATTCTGTCCGTTTTGGGGACACTACGTCCGGTTGATATTGTTGTGTTTCTTTCTCAAATAGGGACTGTTTATTTAAATGGTGAGGGTTTGGTCGACTCTGGAACTCACGTATTTCCACCAATTGGGTCTATCAGTAATGGTTCGCTTATTTAAATGGGGATTAAAAGATTTTGCGAAGCTCACATGGGAAACACCGTAGTCTGTGACATAACCAGGGCTCCGAAATGTGTTACATTTTCTCCTGTGGGCTCACTTATACGTACGAAGCTAACAGTAAGGAAGATCACACTAACTTTCAACGTGGATAGGGATTTGAACATCAGATTTTCGCCCGTCCTCAAGTTCTGAAGCAGCTCCCTGTCTCTCACTGATCAAAAATCGCCGTTTGCCTTGACTATAAGAGTGTGTTTAATACCATGGATGGATGCACACTGTTGAAGCGGCTTGAATTCACAGCTCTACCGGACAAGTACGTGGGCACACAATTCCCACAATTCGGCTCAGTTAACGGGTAACATGGTCAATATAGTTACACAGTGATTAGGTGAACACGGGTTGTAGGTTAAACACAATGGCTGAACAGATGTTCAGAACAAAGTCCTCACACACTTATTCCACTGTAAGTTATCAACTGTTCTCGTGCAAGATCATTGTAAGTGTTCCGATCATTTCGACCCTCCTGACGTGCCGAAATTGTTATTCTCGCAGTTTGATCATGATCATAGATTGCCCCGTGCAAGTAGAACGCAATACGTGTGAGCGCAAAGCGCGTTTATTCATTCAAACAACCAACAGTTAACATACACGTTTCGGGCCAAAATATTCCAAGGGAATCCACACATCAAATGAACATAAATGAAGGATGTAAGTGACCGATCGCCGATATTGTCTGTCAGACACAGTAAAGTCATCATGCACACACTCCATGACACAGTTCACGCGCGGTCGCATCTTGCGACGCTTACACACTTCATGCACATGTTTGTATTTCCATTTCTTTTTAATTTTGTACAGTAAACTCTGCTTACGAGGCGCAGTTTATGTCATTATCTGCTGACACGCTGCAGGCAAGCAGAGGTCAGAACTGCATTTTTTTTACATAGCATTGATTTTTGGTAGGTTCATGGACTGTACTCCTCTAGATACATGGCAATTTCAGACCTCTCCTTAAATATGTTCGACTTGAAGTTACCCGTAGCTGAAAGGAATGAAATCTATTTACTTCCAGTCATACTACGAATGAGCCTAATGACTTTTCGACCTCTTTAGTTGACGACAGTTATTGTGACGTCCCGTGCATACACCTATCCTATCGAAAAGACAGGCTACTGTGCTTTAAGCAAAGTGTCCTGTACTTGACGTCTGTGTTGTGTGTAGTCTGATCATCTGGACAGACGATTCGAGATCCATTTTACCTAGTCGCAATGTGGGACTATGCGTCAATGACAAGCGATCAGTACTCTGTGATGCATCTGACATACATTACAGGGTTATTCCTTGATTTACTGTTCTAATCCTGTGTGAAACAAGCTATTTTATTATGTATCCATGCTAGTTTGATTTAACGTTGAGGACCATTTTCTTTTGTTATCTGTTTATTTTGTTTAAAGTGTAAATTCTGGGGAAGGGGTAAGGGAGGTATATGCCCGGCATACAAACCATAATCGAAGATAACATGCAATGGACAATACAGAGTGAGGTACAGACTTTGTAATCTGCAATAAATCCAGCTAACCTAGTAATGCACGTCAAGCCAAGCAAATCCCTTCACTCCTCTTCACTTTTATCATAGACAAAGCGATGGTGGTCTGTCTACGACGCTCGCACATTTCCTGTTGTCTTGAAAATTGATGGATCATGATCAGGTCAACAATAAGGTGTGTTTATTTGATTCCTTCCAAGCTTTTCGGTTGGAAGGAGATGTTACCTCGCAGTGCGATAAGTGCACTGGGACACGCTTTGCACCCCCGAAGCACATGTAGCCGTTTTCGTTACACGGCTTACCTAATATTGTAACATTACGTTATAGATGTTGTAGACAAATTGGTATACTCACGAAGCTGTATCCGCATTTTGACGTGGATGCTGACGTATATCTCAAGGACCTTAACTGTCTCCATCGCTTTAGTCCATCTTTGATGATTGAAGCATTTCTCTGGAGCTTCAGTAAAACGTCTAGAATGGCCAAGACAGCGTTATAACTCCACAGCGTCACAGTATGACTACTGAGGATGGGAAACGTGAACCACTTAAAACAATTCGACGAACGATGTCTGCGCCTAATCACATATACCGGGTTGTATCGATAGATGAGGAGCGATGGGGCTAAGATTTCGAAGTTCAGACAAGTTCAGTTGACCTTTTTTCAAGGTTCATTGAAGGTGCTCATTAATCGTTTGCCACACCGCAACCTTCCAAAGCTTTCTGCACAGTCTTCTATAGTATATGGAGCATGTTGGCTAAATGGTGGCTTGTGAAAAGATGAAGACACCAACCAATACGTTTGCGTTCGTCTCCCAGGCTAGAAACCTCGTAACACACAGGGCTAGATGTGTTTGGGTACATGTCGGCTAATTCATTTCAGTGACGTGAATTTTATTATGTTACGTATGAGTAGTTCGTGATGAATGGACGATAAAGCAGAACCGTGGTCCGCAACGTAGTCGTTTTTGTCTAGATGTGAGGGACTCACTCCTCATTGTTTGTTTAAAACAGTTTTTGTTGCAACCACCCTTCATCCTTCCATGTTTCCTTTAAATCAATTTTCTTCTCGTAGTTACCTGTCAGATAAACTGTGATTTTTCCAGTTAAGCAACTCTGTGCATAAATCCACACTTAGAATAGATGGACTGTGATGAATACTTCTCATTTTGCAGAACGCACTTGCCTCTGGCGTATTATCTACTGGGTGATTGTGTGTTCTCGTTTTGATTCCCTCATGCTCTTTTCCTTATATACTCAGGCTGATATTCGACGTGAGCTGAATGAATTTAAGGCGAACGAAATGAGCGTGCACGAAGAAAGTCGACATCACACTCGGTGAGTTGGTACGCAGTTTTCTCCGTCCACTATTCACATCTCTTGTCACTGAAAATTCATTTCTCTTCAGGGTGTTCCATTCAAGCTGGTCAGCTACGAGCTGTGTTTTCTGATATTCTAATTCCAGTTTGTTGCAGATGTGTCGTTTGAAACGGAATAAGTAAACAAACAAGTTTTAAAGGACGGCAGGAGATAACGAGTGTTGGAACTATCGCCCCACTCTTTTATGTCACATGGACGTTGAAGTACGTCCTTGACAAGTAGGCGCTGAAGGTTGGGCTCAGTGGAATTTCCATTTCTGTAGGCGGTCGTACCAGTTCTGATAGATTATCTGTAGTGAACATTATTTGAATAGGCTAAGTCCATGTGGCGTTTACGAGTCTCTGCCACTTGTGGCTTCGTTACGACCTTAGTCTTCTACTGTACGTGCGGTCTTGACTTGTTCGTACAGATGATGTTTGAAGGTTGCCTTTTCTCAGTTGCCGATATCTTCCTGTTTCACATGTGTGGGAATCACCGCACGAACGATAATGTTTGGTAATGTGATTTTGGAATAGGTAAGTCAGTAATATCGATTAGCTTGTTCCATGCGTTTTGGGACTGCCAACCGATCGCTTGAAGCAGTACACGCTTTTGACAAAACTCGGGAAATTGCGGTATACGACAGTTTGGTAGTCAGCACATGACATGAGTTCGAGGAACGAAGACTATAACTTCAAAACTGTATGCAGCGGCACTTTACTGGCTTGCTGGTTGGTGCCCTGATAGTAACGATTATCCATATTGGAATTTGCTGCCGGTAGTGATACGAACTGGGATTCACTGGCTTTCTTGGAACGGTAACTTACGTCCTGTTCAGTTTTAGCGTTTGGGTCTATTACGATAAAATTGATTCGACAGAAATATGCAACTAGAGAAAAGATATTGAAAAAGGTAGTGTGCATTACCTCGTTCTGTATCTGTGAGCTTTGCCAACCACGCATCCTCTTTTGAGTCCCCAGCTGGTAAGCAACGAATATAGGCATGCACAAGACCATTTCTGTCGTGCGTGATTACATCCCGTTTATGGTCATCTTCATACCATTCTCCACTTGACGAGACAAGCAGACATTTTGCATGTGTGCGACAGAGGTCTTGATCGTCAAACACAGTTCAGCTCTGCTCCATCTTCACTTAGCCAACAGCACAGCGTCCACTTTGCTCACTCGGCTGTCTTATTGTGTGTACTGTACTCTACTGCATGATCAGCTGTGACCAGAACCGAGCAACCTCTTTCTCTAGAGAAACAGTTAATGTGTAAGTAAAAGGAACACACTTTTTCTGGTAGACTGTCCAGTCACAGCTGTATCGTCCTTTTTGCCACAGCTATCTTATTGAGGGCACCCTGGGAGCGAAACCCCAACATCATATTGTTCATCCACTGAAGCCATCTTGTGTTGATCTCTCTCATGCTCCATGCAGGTAATCGGGAAAGTTCGTAATGCGAAACGTGATCAACTGCCGTTCGTAAAACGTACATGCATTTGTTGTCTACTTTTTAGAACCGTTAATATACTAACAGCTGAGCGGTTCATGTGTTCCCGCTACTGCACGGGTAAAACTCTTGTGAAAGGGTAACGAATCGCAGCATTTTCGAACAACTCGTATAGATTCGTATTTGAAACTCAGCTGTGAACCTCAAATCCGTTGCATTCCTTTCACATTATCACTCATTGTCCTTTGTTTTTCGTTTCTTCATTGCTGTTCACACAACCATTGCTAGGTCCCTAGCCCGGTCACACTGAGTCAGACATCCTAGTGTTATATACAGCCCACTGATGCTAGTACGATACGAGTTGAAGGTGACGGTGGCTTGAATCATGCGCGAGGCAAAGGTCACATGACTTACTTCCATTTTGCATGAAGCATCCCAACAACAATAAACTTGTCTAAGTACTGTTGATAATCGATACGGAATACTTTTTTACTGTGATCATTTTGCACATCGTTTGTTTCTGGTCCAGATTTGAAAATTTTACGAACACAGCCTTGTTTACTCTGGAATTGGGTGATTAACCCAATGATTTCCCTTTGATTTTACTCCTCCTATCTTCACTGTTTGTTTGTGTTTTGCTGTTTTTTCCTAACGAAATTGATGCACTTTCAATGGCAATTACGTTTTGTATGATTGGAGTCTCCAGCCTTTATGCTGTTCTTCGATAAAAGTAGCCTGGATTACTCCGACATCTAAATGGCACTCTTCGTACATCCTTTCATCACTCACTCGAACCATGCAGACACTCCCACTGTTATATAACAGGACGTTTCACGTTTACAAAGTAATACATTAGCAACGGGCTCGATTTGAAAATCGGGGTTTCTGGGGGGGGGATGAACTGCTAAGCAGTTTGATATGTAGGATGCAGTCTACATACAGTCATAAACACCACGTGATGTAAAATGTGATGTAAGCCTGTTTCTAACCTATCTAAATAACGAAACGAACCACACTGACAAAAATAATGTAGAACATCCTGTTCGGTCACTAAGTAGGCATTATTACGTCTGTATAAGATGGTTGGCCTGAAGAGTTGTTGGTTGTTAGAAGTAAATTGCAAAAGGTGTAAAAAGCACCGTCTCAACCGTGCATAATAGTTTTTACTACTGACTTGTCCCACTGTCTGCTGTTCATCATGTGTAGTTTGTTTCACTTGGGAGAAATTCAACTGTGAACGATGTGGGCTTCAGCTGAATTCGAATTTGCAACAAGAATCGCATGCTTCTACACTGCATTTGCCCTAGCAGCCGAGCTTCAAAGTCACACTGTAAACTCAGGAACTTAACATTTGGGCTCAGTTGTCTACTAATCCTGTTGTCTCACATGGATTCCACTAAGTGATGCAGAAAATAGACCTACCCGGCAAGATTTCTGAGGCTAAGCTTCTTATTTATACGTTCCACATAATCAGTGTTTGTTTTCAGTCGCTGACCGAGCCCTCCGGAGTACCACCAATGCCAACGTTGTTCCTTTTGATTGGTACCACATTTTTAATTGACGTTATTAAGTAATCGACAGTAATGGGTCTTTATACCGCTTTTCCTCAGCGTCAGTCCTTAGTATGAAATAGTCTTTGATGTATGCCCAATTCCATCTGGTTTGTGCATGACTGATGAGCGTTACTCAATATCGATACCTTTTCAGCACCGCTCGGTTATCTGTGAGGTCGCTTGAGATGAAGGCTGATTTGCTAGAAAGCGCGCACACGGTTGTTGACTGATTTTGCGCACCGGGAAATAAATTTTACGGTGTTCATCATTTTCACTGTGGTAATACTCGGCGTGCTCGATCAAGGACGTATTAAGGTTTTGTCGCGGTCTGCTCTCATGATTTGATTTGAGCAGTTCGCGTGCATATTTGTTTAATCATAAACATGATAGCAGTTGGCCACATGTTTCTTTAACTACTTCATGTAAACCACCTCCTGCCTGTCCTACTTGTGCCCATTAATGTTAACAGGTTTTTTGACACAAATTGTGGAATTAAAGGTCTCAACATATCATCTGCTTCTTATCTGTCATATCTACTTTCTCACAACAATTGCGGTGTTAAAGGTTACTCCTGAAGTGTCACAGACTAAACTAGAATCTAGTTTCCAGAAGCTTTCAATAAGCTCTCCATAACAGTTGAATTGATGCATACCATCAGTCGCCGAGTTAAACGTTGAATCAGGAATCCGTTTGTTAAGAATGTTTTTCATGAGAAAATTAGACGCAACCAACGAAATTAACTCTACCTTCAAGTGCAACCTTGTACTATGCTAATCCAGTTCTTGACAATGAAGTTCCCAAACTATTTTCACGCGATACCACTGCAAGGTAGGTTTCTTCGGACCTTCTGACCGTGAGGCTAAAGTGCGAAGTAAGCTTTATCATCAGCTGGATCTAATTCACACTTTCGTCTTTACTGTGAAATCACACTTCTTTCTATGAATTTAC
The DNA here is from genome assembly GCA_008508345.1 of Paragonimus westermani. NCBI lineage: Eukaryota > Metazoa > Platyhelminthes > Trematoda > Plagiorchiida > Troglotrematidae > Paragonimus > Paragonimus westermani. Next base: position 39,582 of record QNGE01001723.1, read on the forward strand.
AAAAACGGGTCATCTGGGACAGCCATCAAAATTGACTACTGAAATACAAAATTTTTGTCGTTGCACCTTTAAAAAAACAATGCTAGCTTATCAAGTGCTTTGGATCGCAGGCTGAAATTTTGTGGAAACTGGTTGCCAAATATGTTGGAGCCATGGTCGAACAGCTTCCGATATCAGATTGCCTTTCTTTCCCTAGTTAATATGTGATACCAAGCTGTTCTTTTGCAAGACGGTTTTGTAACACTTTCTCCTATGTCCATTAATCCCCCTTATCTCTGAAGATTATTGGTTCACCTTTTTCTTTCATGCATGGGTAAGTACACCGTAGTTAAGAGCCCCGCCTCACCAAACTACACTAGAAATCTCTCGTCTACTTCTCTCCCATTTTTTCTCCGTCTCTTTTGCGGCTCATCTGTTCGGTTGCATGACGGCATGTTATTCGTCTTTCTACCGTGTTTCGGAAAATCTTTACACAACTTGCAATCCAGTATCTTCACTTGCCCACATGAAACATCTATATTTCGTCAATAACTGTTTGACCCCCTCTAACTGTCCAGTGGGATATCCAAATCAACTCGTCTGATCTATCACAAAACTGCGTTTGGTGTATCGCCATGTCACTGATACTGGTGACTCTGAGCTCGACAATCACTGTGTTCACACGCATAGGCGTCGAACTGTAATCTGTTGCAAAGTACAAAGAGTTGCCTAGATTTCACATCTGATGTCACCACATTTGATAGTACCATGCTGCAGCTGACTATCATATAAGCTGTTCACAGGAGGGAGCGGCATTTTTGTCGCATAGTGCACGTCAAAGCGTAGAACAGCTGTGATCTGATGAAGTGAATGGTAACAGAAAAAGCAAAATATCACACAGAGTAAGCTGAAAGCATGGTTTTCTGGTTGATGTGATGTAACAACACGGCGAATCGGGCTTGTCTGTTTTGGGAGTTCTCATAGTTGTCACCTGTAAGCCGTACCACCTTGGAGCTGTATATATATGCAAGCGGTCTACTCTCAAATTAACTACTTTGCACTTAACACACTGCAATGGATAATTTAATTCGAATAGTTCCTACTACACCGATCAAATCAGCTCTCACTACGTTGTTTTGTTCACATTCCCGGTCAGTACTGTTACGTGCCGGTTTGTTAGTTCGGTCTCTTAAAGTCACTCACCATTCTTAGAATGATCAATTCGCGACGTACACCGTATGGCAGACCTCTCGCAGCGTTGTAGATTTAAACCAGAAGTTCGGTTGTTTGTTGTACTACTCATGAGTAGAGTGAAATATATTGCCAAAGTTTTCGTGAGTCGGTGTTCTTATCTACCCAGCTTACTCATCCTTCGGCTCTCCCCAGCGTACAGTCTGAAGGCCTTTGAGTGCGGATCCTTTCATTCTGCCCCTAATCGATGGAATTTCACATTTGCATTCTCATATTCCGCTAATGGTTCCTCTTCTCCGTAATCCCTTCGTCTCTCAAGGTTTCACCGGCCCTGATCGGACATCGGTTACCTTCGTATCTATTTCGGTTTCGCCCACTAATTCGCACAAATCGGAGTTGTTCTCTGACACATTCGAAGACGGTGCAATTGTTGTGATGAGTACCCGAAAAAGTGATATTTAATGGAACTAACAGTACCACTGTTTCTGCGTTTCCTTCGCTGTCCCAGTTGATCTGCCCAATCCGCCGGCTCGGGCCAGCGGTGCCTATCTGATTATTTCCCCTTCTCATTCACTTCTGAGTACGTTTCCTGAATGGTTAGCAAAGATCACATCTATCATTGCAGTCATGATCACGATTAGCAAAAACACATTGATACTGTCCGCTGACTGATCCTGTCATAATCCCGTCAAATCCTCCCAATGTGCCTTCGATTTTGTTTCGATTCTTTTCTGATCCGGGATCGCATGGTGGTGGCTGCTTCTGATTAGTGGTAGTAGTTATAAATGATCTTGATCTCATTCTTCCATTTCTCATGGGGCCCTTTTTCAGATGTTTGCCGCTGTGTAAATAATGTTACATTGTAAATGAATTTTTTAACTTCCTTTTTTTCGTGTTGAATGCACCATCCCCGGTTGGTTATGCCGATCGAAATATCTACCGAATTTTCTCGTCTTCTTCGATTCTATCATTGCATACCTTTGAGTTGTTGTTTTCTGTCTCCTGATAAATTGAAGATTTCCATGTGTTTGTTGCTATCTTCCGTTATTTGAGTCTAATGAAATTCGTCTAACATCTCCACTGAATGCAAATCAGACTTATGTGGCGGTATGTCGTCTAATATTGTTTATTTGGACGATTAATTGTTACTCTTAAACGATGTTCAGGTGAGATCGTTAGCTTCGATCACTATTGTTCTCATTTTACTAATGGCTTTAAAATTAGCCTTCTGGACCCACCATGCAACTTTCTTTTTCAATACTGTTGCGGTTAGGTATGCACGTCCGATCGAAATCGGCACTGTCTCTTCGCATCCTCGCGCTGTCATCCCATATGAATATTAGCATGTGTGAGTCGAATTACGCGTTCCTTTCTGCTACCTGACCACTTGACGTATGTCAATATTTGATAAAAGGTAACCACAGCAGCGTGTGTTCACATGAATAACACCCTACAAGTGGACGAAAACGCGTACCAGTGAACCTCTACGCGAGCAACCATTGAATAACATTTAATAAACCTTGGTAACTCGAATGTCATGCTTTCACCACCTTGGTTACTGTTCAGCGTGCACAAAAGCGCACCTTTTTACCTAAAGGTCCCCAACGTTCCCAAACAGGCTCCCATCGTTCGAAATAGACTTAGCTCTATTTAACTGCTGCTGATTGGAAAAGCGGCATATATTCTCGAATTTTCAGCAGCCCACTTTTAAACTATCGTTTTTTGCGTGATATTGACCCTCATGATACTGTAAATAGCTCGGTGGACAGGTCGATCGGTCACCCACATTTGTGCTTAATGCCCTACCCAATGGGATTAAGTTTTTTAAAAAGTTACAAGTGTATAATATGGAAGTCTAATGCTTTCGTTCAACAATTTTTCTCTTCATTTACGGTTGTCTGTCTGCTTTAATGAAATCGAAACCGACCGCTTACGAGTCTGCTGGCAGACCTCCTTTCATTAGGGGATTTCTTACGGTCCGGAAGTCCTCCTGGAACATTGACCACCTCGTCTAACAAGCCGACCAACAACAAAACCACGCTGCATAAACCGTTTGTGTAGCGTTTGCCTCATCCTCGTCTTACTCGTTCTTACGAGTGAGTCACGTTATGCAATCAACTTCCGCGAGATTTGTTTCCCCTCTGTTAATTGTTGGATTACGCAGCTGCGTTTATGTGAACAAAATGATGGGCTAGAGCAAGAGCCTTGAGAAGGACGGTTTATCCACACATTTGCTATCCGTACTGATTCAGAAGGCATTTCGCCCGACGTACCTTACCCAAAGCCCCTATGACATCCATTACCTAATGGGAGCCAACGTATGTATAGGCAAGATGTACACAATTACTTCGGGAACAGTACCGCTCTCGCCTTCCGTCTTTATGCACACCGTCTGTCGCACCACGTTAGTGTTCATGAAACCTTCCACGTTTTAGCTAACCACAATATCCGAATCTGCTTGCTTAATATGTGAGAAATTTGTGCACAATCTATGACTGTGGAAATAGTTGCCTGTAAAACGAGAAGACATCCTAATCCTTGCCCTTAGCCATTTTTCGGAGGGCGCATTTTGGTGAACACTTCACACGGCCATGCTAATCGTTATCACTCAAGCCATGTCAGGTTCGTACCTATATCTTCACGGCCCATGTGTTCACTCGGTTTCATATTGCAGGTCCCAAACAAAACTGAAAACATTGCTCATAGCTGTAACGAATTTATCTGTTAGTACGGTTTGCGTGCTGTACTTCTTTTTTCATTGATCAAGCCCTTTCTAATCCGCCAAGTTGGGTGGTATTGAGAATCACATAATTCATCTTTCCACGTACCCAATACGGTTCATATCCATTGAGTCCACCGAGCTTGGATTGTTCCGTGCTCGGGTAGTTTTTTTTTCAAAGTACCCACTGTTCTTAATCAGTTTGGCGCTATATCTCCATCGCTATCTCAGACGAAAGCACTGACTCGCCTTCAGTGTGATTGTGTTTCGGTCGAAAGCCAACACAACTTAGAGCACCACAAGTGAAACATCTGTACTCTGTTGCTACAGTCACGCGTCTGCTTTCCCTGTTGAATCTCTTCGGCGGCTACTTCTATGGGTACGCCTCTATTCACACCAAAGTTCGAACAGAGTACGCCGTGGTTTCTCGGGCTCCTTTTGTTCATGGAAAAAGTGAATAAGACTTATTGGCTACTGGTTTCCTGGCCGTTACCACCAAGCAAGGATATCGGTAAGACTAACATCAGTCAGGCATTCTTCCACTTGCCTTTTTACATTCCAGCGTTTCGTGAATTCACTCATCCACATCTTGACAGCTTACCACACCAGTGTTTATTTTGAGCTGAAAGTTGGTCGGCTATCGACACATTTGGACTTGATGAAGATCAACTGCATCCAAGCGACTGGCCTGCACCCAAAATGATGTAATTTAAGATGATTATGCGGCCAAATTAAACAGTCATCGAAGTCTCTATCTGAGAAGTCATATGGAAATAAGAGTAATAATCCTGGTTTGATTCAAGACGTTATTTTGTCTCCAGGTGGACTAGAAGAAATGTAAGTACTGCAAATGAAAGTGTGCGCCATGGTCAAGTTTCTTATTTGGACTTGTACGGCAAGTTTCTAGTTAGACTCAGCTGGTCAGTGATGAAAATCACTATGACAAAGTGAAGGATATATCGTCGTTGCAACGCACTTATTGAGTCTCACAAAATTCTCCGTTAACCACCTCCATTGTAGCCAGATTACAGTATTACAGAACCTGTGAGTATGCTGTAGATGGTGAAAGGGTTCTTCCGTTAGACACGTGTTTATTTTGATGCTGTGGGTGGTAGCGTCATGATGGTTTATCGATAGATACCTAGCTGTTCTCGCTTACCTTCATTATACAAGGTGTGCTGGGGACAACCGGTATCGCTCACCTGGTGGGAACTATAAATGAGTCAATATGGTTCTGGCCATCAAACCGTTCTGGAGACTAATACACAACGTTTCTGAAAGTATACGGTGCTCATCAACAGCATATTTAGAAGAATCGGTGCAGAAACCCACACTGCATTCGAACCGATTAGTAAGTACCTGGAAACAGTAAAAGCATTGTACATTTCAGCTAACATTCACACTTGTCATTCGTTTGTCAAAAACCGTCCACGAGGTATTGGGTCCAGTCGTTGATGTGATGATCGCTTAGTCGAAGAATATCGGGTAGTCGTCAGAAGTCATCCATTCAGACAATTGACACGAGGAAGCGGGTGAGCATGTGTAACAATGTAGAAGGTAGGAAGCACGAGTCATTCAACCGTAGTATCTGCCCCAATTGGGCATATACCGTTGTTATGCATATCAATCACGTACATCCTAGCTGTTCTCATCAGCCGTGTTTTTACACGTCGTGTCATATAGTGAATCTGTTTCAATTAGATGGATGAAGTTAATTTCGTTTTTTGCGCAGTACGTTAGTTTATGGTGCGCCCTTAGACAATCTGGTATGTTTTCTGCTTCCGTAACGTTTCAACTTCGTAGGTAAGGAAGTGGGCAAAATTAAACCGACTATTTTCGCCGCTACAACTCATCAGTCTTAACTGTAAGTACCGGACTATTTGATCGTCTCTTTCATTACGCGTTGACCCAAAACAGAGAAGAGACGTGGCAACACTGTTTATTGGGAGAATCTGTCAAAATTAGGCCACAGATTGTACATTTATGACACGAAACGATTGTCACACATGGCAGATAGAACACGAAACAAATCAAATCGGACGATCATACATGGCAGTCCGACACAAAGCAAATCAAATGAAACGTTCATATATGGCAATCACAACGTTAGAGTAAACCACGTTACAAAGGGCTTCAGGGAACAAGCGCGAGAAATCACAGTTCAAATAGCTCACAGGCTTTCGACCGCACGGCTGCATTGTGATTAGCTTTGTGGAACGATACCACCGACTGTGGTGGATACTCAGGCCGGAGGTGTGGGTATTCCAACACTCGGCGGAATACCTCGACGCGGGGGAGGCACGTCCAAAACCTCACAACGAGCGGATCGGGGGCGACCGGATGAGTCATCGCTCGACTGGATCGGACCAACGGGCGAGACATGGCAGGGAAAATAGAAGGGACGACGAAGTCGGAGGCGCGATCATTCCAACATTCGCAGGAATATCGCGAAGCTGTCATGGACTACGCTCAGAGGCCAGTGGAGATAGATCGATGAGAACAAGAGCAACCGGACGAGTCATCGCTCAACGAAATCGGACCAACAGGCGAAGAATGGCAGGCAGAAAACCCCCCGATAGACGGCGCAGATCACGCACATAAACCGGGCAGAAGTGCACACGATGCGTGAGCGGAAACCTCGTGGTGTTGTGGTCCGGAATGATGACTAATAAACGCAAGCGCGCGTGTAGCATGAGGACCAGCGTACTGGACAATAAAGATTGTGCTTTATTAGATGCCTTCTCGTTACACGACGACCATGGCGTTCGAATTGGGTTGACCGATATGCCGTGGTGCATCCTGGCTGTTTCGTTAGGTGTTGCGCCTCCTAACAAGAACTGCTAGGACCAACAAAGCTATCACAGCCTCTAGAGCCTGCATTGACCACAGTGTATTCTCGATGAGTTTCTACGGAACTGCCTTCTGATAATCTAATTAGTATTTTGCTTTGTACGCAGCGCCTGTAGCCAGTATTCTCATTTTCATATTGAACTCAATAAATCCCTGTTCACACTCTGCCCAATCACTGCGTCGCAGAAGGACCGGTTCTCCATACCCTGCCGGCTTCTATAACAGCCACATTACCACAAAAAGGTAAATAATGAAAATTTAGGAATTTCGTTGACATAAATTGGACCTCGATGGCAACTGTCTCATTTCCGTGATCTTTTCAGTCGGCCCCTTTTGTAAAGAACCACCATACTCGAATTTAGCTTTTGTTAAAGTTCGTCAGTGATGCATGTCTTTGCCACAGTCGGAATTTAAACTCCGGTCTGCTGTTCCACGTTAACAAGACCGTCTAATTTGTGGCTAAACTGTCGAAGGTTTTTGGCAGACTCACTAGGATTTTTGCATAAAGAATTAGATATGGGACTTTATAGTTTGGATTGTACATGTTGACTACGTGGTTTAATATAATGTCGCCTGAAATGGTTGTCAAATGTCAACTGAAAATGTTGCACAGTGATAGCTTCTCCCCGTGTCCGGACAAAATGTCGAGTGGCTCAAGTGCTGAATTAATTGAGCATGTGACACGTGATCGCCAAGTGACCCTAGTGCTCTATAACGTCACCAATAGCGCTGTCGAATAGCAGTTTGTTTTACCCCTCTACCGGACAGAATCGATAATGCATATGTTTGATATGCTTTGGATCTCTCAGGGGTGCTCGAGCATATTTTACAATGTTGTACGTCAGTGACGTCCCAACTGCAAACAGTCAAAACGCCCCTTATTCTCGGACGGACAGACGATTTCCTGCTGTGATAGAGCTTGATCTCCAGAATGTGGTCTGTCGGTGTTGGACTGATGAGTGTCCCAGTGATCTCGAACTTCATTTCGTTCTTTGAATGTTATAGTGAAAATTTAGACTGATCGTCTGTAATATAGCCTTACCGTTTGATGTATTTACCTGAAAATTTTCGTCTGGCTACTATCCGTTTCAATGCAACCTTATGGCCAGTAGCAGTAATTAATCCACAAACGTTAATACCTCACTCTTGCACAGCGGGTTTCAAACCGCACCTTTGGTGAATACATCTACAGCTGTTAGGCATTGTTTCGGAAAACCGGTCAAAACGGCTTGTCCAAATGTTGTCAATGAAGTGCGGCTAGTTTAGCTACACGTACTTGTATGTAAATACGTCCGGTTGTACATGAGCCGTCTGAATAATCATTCACCCATAGCGAATAAAACTACCTTATGTTTACCCTAGTGTGCGTCGTTTACATTACTTTTGATGAATATAGGTCATTCATCAGGTAAACATCTCTCACTTCACCCTACAGGTGACTTCCATTCGCTTACCCGCTTCAGCACCATTCCCCCGAACTCGGCAAGCTGATTGACAAATGGAAAATTTTTTAACGAACAACTGGATTGTGGAAGACAGACTTTTAATTCAGGAACTCAACTTGAGCCAGTGGGAACTCTGGAATGAATGAGTCTTGCCAGCAGTATAAGATGACGTTGATTCATCGATGTATGATCCCGGTCATTTGGAAAAAGTGGAATAATCTCTCTAGACCAAACTATCAAGGATCTGACCTTCGGAAGCCGTAAGAATTTCAATTGACAAAGTTATCAAGCGAAAATCGCCCAATAGTTTAAGATAATAGTGCGGTGAAACGCTGGAGCCTCCTTCTAAGGGCGTTCATTTTATCACATAACATTAGTAACCTACCGTGCCCCACCTTATTGCCCGATCTTTCACTGCTCGAAATGAACGGCGGTCTGTGTCACAGTACCTTCTGGTCAGGCTCACGGCTACTGTGAATGACTGAATGAGCCTCATGATCTCAAGCTAGTAGAAACACCTTTGAGAATAGATCAACTGGATGGTTCTCATGGTTACGAAATTGTAGGTACCGTTGTCCGCGGGACTGGGACTAGTCAACGCATGGTAGCAGATAAAACAAGGGTACATAGCGGAGCTGTAAAACGGTACACAACGAATCGTCAATGATGTAATCGTCATAGACGGTGCACCAACTCGGGTGCAGGAGTAGAAGCTCTAACCTTTTGGACCTAATTCAGGCTGACTGCATACATATCCACGTTATCCGGTCGTGTACAATGTTTTCCACATGACTCTTAATCAAGCAAAATTGTGGTGGGTGGGTGGTTGGGCTAACGTGTAAATCGATTGATTGAAGGACGATCGATATCCAGCAAGTCATGAGAGAAAATAATGCTCTGTTAAAATTCTGTCCACATCAGCTGAACGGTACTAATTGATCCCGTTCATCTGTTGCTCACGAGTGTATATTGTGCTCGTTAGATCCGTGCAGGGTGAACGCTGCACCCACTCTGTTCGCTTTTTGACCAAGGGTCTATGTAAAGTGCATTGCTCATGCTCAGAATTAGTTGAGCATTACTAGCATGCACTAGTGGAATAACCACTCATCCGAAGTTGATAGGGTAATGTGTTATTACTGTTGTTCATTGTGGCTACGGCACCCCAGTAGCCATCGTTCGTATAACATTTTCTGAGTGCCGGTCATGCATTCGGTCGCTATTTCTCACTCATTTTTGTGTATGGTCATCAACCGTGCACTGAATTCCGTATATCCACTGAATTTGGCATGTTAACCGACAAAGACCAAAATATTGGAGATTTGTTGAGGTGTGGAAGCCGGATAGGTTACTCTTGAATTCCTTCCAATAAGTTCGGTGGGTGGGTATTTCGTGAGGATTTTTGTGCAAATGTTTTAATAGTGGAAGGAGCATTCCAGCAATACACGTTGGCTTTGGATTAAGCCATGAATGGGCTTGCACGTTTCCTCTTCCCCCCCCCCCTGTGATCATACCGTTAGTTGTTTGAAAGAGTGTAGTTATTTTCATTAACCCCTGATCAGACGGAAACACCATTACAAGGGGACAGTATTGCAGCCTGCCGATATAAACTCAAACGAAAGTTCATGTTTCTTAGAACTGTACGTTTAAAATTGTCCGTTAGATCACTTGCTCCTAGTTCAACGGCATCAACTTGACCGAATGATTTGCAGGATCACAGTGCTGCAGGCGCATTTAACTCCGAGGCTGGCGTCTTGAAAGAATTGACATCAAAAGTATAACAAAAAGCACATTGAGAAGGTTATCCATGGTATTTAAGTAAGGATCGGAGCATTTATTATACAGTCTTCCACGAAGACGTTGAACATAGCGTAGCGATGAACCAGCGATCCTAAATAACCACACTTCTACGGAATCACCGAACAACTAGGGAAAATAGATAAGTAGGCAGCCTTGATAGTTTTGATTGTCAGATCGTTCCCAGAGAAACGAAATGCCAATCAATGCCGAGCAGCCTAAAGATGACTTGTAATCACTAGACGTGAAATTCACGTCCAGTGCACTCTTAACAAGCAGTCAACAGATTCAAAACATCTGGAGAAAACTATGCTCCACAAAGTAAAATACATTGCTAGAAAATTAGCGACTTGCACACAGTCATTCGACACTGCGAAACACAATCGGATAAGGTGAAGTATACACAGATAAACCATACAGTAGAATGAGGTACGGTTGGAATTTCACGCGTCTGAACTTGAGAATTTGTTAAATCCACCTTTACAGAATAAACACTACTGCGTTATGAATATGGGAAAACCTCAGTAGTACCCGTATCAAGGGAAATCCATGTGGATTGTGTAGTTCGTTTTTTATTTAAAAGCATACCGCGGTTATGATAATCGAAACCATCCAGACGAAGCTACGAAGGACGTGCACGCTCATGTGAGCATCAAACAACCATCAGTATTGAGCAAGTCATTTGGACGATCGACAGCACCGGATGGGTGCACAAACATGAAAGTGCTGTGACCGTGGAGGCGCTTGGCGTTGGAGGTTGTTTATTGCAAGACAACTATTACAGGTAAACACAATTACAAGACAATGAACAGAAACCCTACTTGACACGGCTGTCGCGTATTCATATCCATGTCAGAATTGTAACCAGATCATCCTTGGTGACGCGCCATGCATAATGCATATACACGTTTCCAATGGTAGATTATGGTTCCTGGCGTTGAGAACTGTTCTTCAGTTTCCGCGCGCATGAGTCGTGACATACTATTCAAAAACGAAAATATAAGTTACACGGCCAAATTACATCCAATCGGACTTTAGAACCATGTACTCTGTGGTAGATCTTGTTACGCATGCAATTGCTTTATTTAGCCTTGACCGACCTTCACAATTTTGCATTTTATTGACTACGACTCTGGGCGAGCATGGCAAACCATGTCATCTCATACCATTCTTGCGCAAATTCTTCATCAATTTGAGAAGGAGATGGAGACGGGAAGCCGTCAACCTACAAGATGACTAAGGAAATGACGTTACGAGACTAAATTAAGAATCGACCAGGAAAATCGCTAACGAATTATACCAATGTTTGTTGTTACGGTTTCCTGTGATCATTTACTGTAACCTTCTCAATTCACAACTTAGTTTTCCTTTGGCGATCCGATAGTGAACAGTGTTTTAATGACAATTTTTTAAACATAAGGTGAACCGTGATATACTCGTGTTATAATATCACCTCGAACTATTGCGGATTGTCGAGATGTACACGTGTTTTTCTGCTAATCGAGCTTAACCCGTTTGATCCGAACCGGAGACCTACAAACTCGTAAGTGCAAACATGGTCTGGTTAATAGCCGTGTGTTAAAAAACAGTGTTACTCCTCCATGTATGACATAGAATCGGAAATTTTGATAGATGGTACCACGATTCTACAACCGGAAAGAATCTCTTGATCGAATAATTCAAGCTTTTCCACTTCAGCTGGTACACCTTAAAACCACTGGAACAACTTACCTTTCGCCAAATTCGGACAGTTTGACGGGTCTAGTAAGTTCCAAATAGTTGTGTTGTATAACAGGCAGTTTCGTTGTGAGCAGTATACTACTCACAAGTAGTGTATTACCCATCGGCGACATTCAGGAACAAACGGACAAGCCCCGAACACGACGGACAAGAAGAGACTATCGGAACAGTGTGCACATGCTGTGTGAGAACTGTCACCAAGGTGAATGACAACGTACTGTCACCCAATGTATGTGGATGCACGTCTGTCATGCAAATGAGTGTACGTGTTTGTGGTTTAGTTGTTGACATGACCTATATGGAAGTTTGCGCAATAAACCAACTTGCTGGTCAAGCGTCTTTTGCGGACACAGCAGTTGTACTCAGTAAACTGCTCACATCTAGGGTAGCAATTAACCTCTCGTTCGATACAGTACCTACTGACGGTACAGAGAGTTTGCCTTAAGAACAAGTTGTCTATTATCATATCGACATAAAACTTGCAGCAGTCGAACAACAGAGAGTGTCCAGTGGAAAAGGTAACAACCTTGAACTTGGCATAATACATTCCTCCACTTCCACAATGGCAGCAGCTTTCCCTAGGTGTTAGCGTTGTGACGTAGCTTGCTGTGGAGCAGAAATGTGATAAATGAAGTCATTTGGCTCAGGGTCGCCTACCTCAACAAGTTCCGCAGTCATGTCCAGCATCCCCACCATCAACGTTGATGATAGAAAAAATCTACCCAGTAAACAGTGTCCTCATTACGAAAACACAATCCGTAAGTTCGAAAACCATGTTTTGTTCGCCGAAGAATTGCACGTGTAGACTTTATCAATTTCTGTATCGTTTGAGTTGGTCAACATCTAACTTATCACCCGTTGCAAGTTTATATGGTTCACCTGCTGGGCTGGAAAGGAACAGGAAGCAGATCAAAATGATTCAAACCACATAAACCATAGGGAGCTGTTGAAAATGTCTCGTCGGATGCTAAAGTCAAACTGGTATAACCGCTTCAGAATATCATAATTTAGGCACGCACTATCTGAATCACAGCTTCCTTTTACTGATCTCAGTGTATTTGGGGGTAAATTTTGCTCGTGTGGACACTGAAAAATCATCTCTCCAGACTGACAACGTCGTCACTCGAAAGGTGTCCCAAACTATTACCATGAAGCAAACCTTGACGTCAACTCATTCATATATAGGGAGAAGTAAGATATAATGGCACAGTTTAGTCACAAATAGTTTCTTGACATTTTTAATCACCTTGTTGTATATATATTCATCTGGTGCATCAAACAGCGCAAAACTGTCAAATGTTGAAGAACTACCAACATCTTGTTACCGACAATGGTGGGCACGTTCACGTTTTTACCCGCTGTGGCCTTGAAGGTATTCCCAAAATTATCCTTGTAATTCTGAACAGTTTTGCAGATCAGCTTCAGTTTGCTCAATATTAATCTCGGTCCACCACTGGCGCCTTAGTTCACTATATCCTCTTACATTTCTCGTTTCTAATAGTGAACGTAGGACAGAAGGTTTTTGTTTCCATATGTGAAACATCAAAGCTATCGATTTTCTTTTTTTAAGAATATTATTTTCAAGCGTCTTCCTCAATTCTCCTAACCAAAAAGTTTTTTAATCATTTCACCTTTACACAATCAGCTAATCAAAATCGTTTCCCGCCCCCAAAGTTTCTATTATTTCACCAGTTTTTTCTTTCATCCCCAGTTGTTCAACTAAGTCCAGACACACTTATGTATGCCCCTTACACCCGCCTGTTGTTCTTACACCACATATTACTTATCACGATTTCCTGTTAACTGCAAGATCTCTGTATAAGAAGTGTTCGAAAAACTGGACGAATAACTTGCTTATTTTGTTCGCGGTAACGTGACCATATAACTACTGAATGTTCATCTACAGAAATGTATATAACAATTCCTTGACTTGACTTGATTATCTACCACAGTCATGAATCTTACACCATATCAGTCGGTGAACATCACGTGAGACAGAATGCTCACGGTGAGCACTGCTCACTGAGAAAATAGCTCGTCTTCCACTGCTAGGTTAAATCGTTTGAATTCGAATTTCTTACAACCTAGGCAAGACTAGAAGTGTAAATATATACGTCAGTTTGGAAATATATTCAAATAGCATAATCACTTTTACATACTACGAAAGCCATCGTAGCGTAGGTTAGAGTGCGGTAAACTTATCATCGACACAATAATGAAGGAGCATCTCAGTTAGAGTAAATTTGTTCTGCCACGCTTGCTTTCTAATCCACTTCAACCATAGGAGAGTAAAACGTTCTTATGACGCGTTTTTATTTCAGCTACACGAAAAACACCATTTATCCTTTCCGTTTCTATTCAAAGTCTCCTTACGATGACTCCGAAATTGAGTGCAATCCGTGACTACATTTTGCCAGTGAGTTTATTCCAACCTAACCGTAAAACATCATGTTGACGTGTCCAGCTGGCAGTGTCCTATGCAACACCTGACCTGTGACAAGACCACAACCGATTGGAGCCAGGATACAAACGGAATCAAATCTGCACCTCTCTGAATGAGTCATGAGCCCTGTCAGCCGGCAGTGCGATCCTGGGATGAACAGCACGTCCCGGCAGCAATATCCCGAGTCCGAACAACGGGGATAATGTGGTGATTGCGATTTGTAATTGAACGTTATGTCATTGTTGTTCAACTGCAAGAATAATTATGTTGTACACAATACGGTTCATAGTGCAATTTCGTTGGCTCACTTACCATGCTACTGCTGCCGCGTAGAAACTAGCTCTGCGTTTGAACTAAGTACTATTGCGTGTTTCAAACTACTACACCTAATTAGTATTCATGGCTTGAGGATGTGTGATACATTCGAATATTTGACATTTCCCTATTCCCACCGGAGCCGGGACTAACGGACAGGTTTCAAACCAAGATGGGTGCGTGAACGGGAACAACAAGCTGCAGAAACCACAGCCGGGTTAGCTGGCTAGTGGTCGGGTAGGGTGTGCACTCACTTACGGTCATGGCGTTCAGCCCCAGCGTCCTGGTGTTTTGGCCACCACTGTTCACGATCGATAACACGTGACTGCTCACACGCGTTTCAATGCTTGTGAGACAAAGCTGGACTGGAAACCAGCATGCATCGGTGAGTGCAAACGGGAAGTAAACATACGACGTTTTCCTAACGGACTCTGCTGCCATAATATTTTTTCACGAAACGCTGAATAATAAAAAGAAAAGAAATGAATTTACAAATTGCTGAATGATTGATCGAAACTAACTGTGCAGATTAAACATGTAACTGGTTATCATTTCATCGAAGGCACGTCGGGCTTGTGGACCCTGAGTGATTGGTTTGTTCAGTATGTCCGCCTTGACTGTCTTGTTTTCTTATGCTAAGTTATGTTGGCTCACACTTTTCGCCGCTCTCTTTGCCGGACAGCTGCATAGCCCGGCTTGGTCTTGGTAAATTATCACGCTGGATTCAGAACACACTTTTGGAGCGCAAGTACCAGAACGAAGCGTTGGCCATCTGACAACTAAATGGCGTGGTAAACTGGCTTTCATTTGTATGGTCTGTAGTGAAAATGTGGTGGGGATCACTAGGCACGTCAAAAACTCCCGTCAGTTTGCTCCAGTCCGACGTCTACATAGCCGGAAGCTTAGATATGGAAATAGGGTGCCTATTTTTATGGACCGGTGAAGAAGTGTTTGAACCGGTAACGAATTCCATTGATTCGGATTCCCAGAGTTAATACATCTATTATGTGCCGACAGATCAGCCTCTGCGATAAACGCCTGGTATCTCACTACAAATCAAGAAGTGTTTCACAGATCCCAAACATTTGAAGTCATCAAACAACGTTTCACTGGAATAAATAAGAGAAACATTGGACTCACAAACTACGATGAATAAAGGGGTTATATAAAATTTTACACAGTGAGGAGGCACAAATGTATTTATAACTATCTAACTTCTCCGAAAACACGCGATCTATGTGGTGATTATTGCTGTACCAAGTGAAACCAGTGTTATGGATATACTGTTCTCCAATATTCTGGAAGGTCCCCATGTATGACAGCCTCCGTAAAGCAGGCCAGATTCTTCAACATTTCATAATGAAGACAGGCGTGCAACTGACACCATTAGCACTACGCTAAGAATATATTGTCGTCGCAGGACTTCAAGGAGATAGCCTACAAAGGTTTGAGGAAATTTGTTGGGTTTTGTAGCCGTTAACCTATGGATATGTTGCCGAGATGCCAAATGTGTTCGCATTAGTCGTAATGATATATTTTCTTTGGTGTTACGGTTATGCAATCAAACGTTTGGTTTTGATGATCGGCCGCAAAACAGGTAATCTGAGAAGTTGTGGTGCACCCGCTTGTCGAAATAAGACCAACGTCTTTTGTTTCACATGTTAAAACCTGTATAGAATACAAGTCTTAAAAGAGGCGCCAATGATTCGCGTATCACAACGTGTTCAGCGTGAACGTATGTCATGTAAATGGCCACACGGTCGTTCACGTTAGTCCATAAAGCACATTGTTTTCGTTGCAAGTCTGGCGCTCAGTGGTTTACAGGTTAAAAGTGGAATGTCTAACATTATCGGACCAAGAATTTACACGTCATCCAACTTTTAAAATGGTGTTCTAGAGAACATGAACTGATTGTGTATGGACCCACCTCTGAACTGCTGTCATCTTCAGTGCTAACGTGTACTTAGTCGTTGTTTACTTATTTGTAGGTGAATAACTTCTTACTACTTCTGGTGTCACTTACGCACGCAACAAATCTTTCGCTGTCAAAATTGTCATATAACAAGGTTACCGAACAACCTCTGATAATAAACTCACTGTCCCTATGATTCGTTTATTTTAACGCAATCAGACATGAATTGCTGTTTTTAAAGGCAAACTAGCATTCTTGAAACCTCTTTGTGAGCATTCTGTTATCTCTAAGATGTCATTCTTCTCTCGGTTACCTTCTCTCGGCTACCTTAAGGTCCTAACGGCCGTTTACAATTGGTTTGATGTACAACACACTACTGATAGCACTATATGTGAGATAAATGTGCTAGTGTAATCTTCTAACTGCAAATGACATTATACATCACATGTTCGTTGTAAAACCACCTAGTCCGAGCTAGTTCATTCTCAATCGATTTTCTAATGGTAACACAAATGTGAAAACTTTTGGGGATCTTACAATCACTAGCTAATCGATGTAGTTTTGCTCTCAAACAAAGAGTCATTAACCATCAGTTTTTTATCAGTATAGCCGAAACCAATATATTCTTGTAACTGCCTAATGCACCTTTGATCTTAAAAAGCAGTAACCTTTTTCATCTCTTGTAGGGAAATTCTTCAGTACTGGTCACATCCAATAATACAGTCCCTCTCATGTTAGACAATGGCAAGGTCGGAAGATGGTCAACAGGTGAAATGCGATACCCATAAGAAACTCTGAATGCACTGTCAACATTGTTTCAAGTCCCTCCGAAACCGTTGCTCTAGTAACTTACAATTGTATTCCAATCGCATCCGCAGAACAACTGTTTCTCTCATGGCCTCTGGTTTGATAGGTTGACTATTCTTTTTACCCAAGTATGCTCACATACACACATTCACTCAAGCAAACCTATGACATCCGTTGCCATAGTAAAAACAGACCATTGTTTTCTTCCCCTCATGTTTGCGTGTGGATTAGTTCGCTATCTACGGTGGCTTCATAATTTCACTTTGTTGTTGGGTTACTGTATTACAACTGGAGATTAAATTTCAGACGACATTACTCCACAGCTCACTGTCAACACGATTCGAGCTTAGCACCCTCGAAGCCATAAAGAGCTAGTTAGCTAGAACAATTTACAGTTTTCAAATTATTTATCGCAATCATGGGTTGTCGACAAAGTTCTACTGTGAAAACGGATTCTAATGGTCAAGTCGAGAATCAGCAAAACGTGGCTGCTGATCAGGTAGAAGAGGAACCGGGTGAGTGAACGTTTTGGGAATAATTTTTGCTCAGTGACATTCTTCTAAGTAACAGTAAGTTGGATCAGTTGTGTAATCACCAAAACTTGAAACAGTGAACAAGACTACTGAATACACATTTACTAACTAGCAAAGCTGAAAACGGGTTGATTTAGCCATTCTAGACGGGTGAATGATCAACCCGTGAAAGTAGTTTTAATGAACCATATTTAGGAGCAGCACAGTAATTTTTCATACAGGCTGCTTCAGTTCTGATATATCCACTTAAATTTGCATTGAGTGGCTCTCGGTCTACTATATTGTCGTCCACAGCACCGACAGCCAAATGTCAAATTCTTTTACACCAGAAGATCCTTAAAAGTTGGTTCGAAAAAGATGTTCAGGCGAGTTCAGTTAACGACTGTACTCTCAGTTTGACCAGAGTCAGTAGACGCAGAGTAAAATGGATGACCTCGATTTTAATTGATACAAAGGTGTTTGTGGTCCCTGTTCACTGGCGCTCAGTCAATATCCTTGCAGCAGATCGGCACCAGGAAGCATCCACACCTATTCAGAACTATTAGGAATATTCAGTGTGAGCACAGCCGGCATGAACAAAAAAGAAAACGCAAGACGGGCTCGTTTCGCTTGGCGGCATTTAAAACCCTGTCGTTCGAAATTGCACCAAAACTTCAAACCCTTAAAATAGGGTACAAAAAACTACGTGCACAACGACCTTGGAGTCTGGAATAAGACTGTTAGTCATGTGTGACGTTGAGTTCAACGAGTTATGGGTCTGCATGGAGTTTTATGGAATCTTCCTTGAGCTTCTCATGGTTGTTATTCACAGAAACGTGTACAGCATGGTTACTCGAAAGTATCCGATGAAAACAGTAGGTCTATAAGGGAGCTACGTGTTCGTTCAATACACACTGTCATACATTTGTTCGAGTGCGGTGGATGTGCATGCGAGTTACTTCAGATCTGTGAGTCCGTATCAAACTGATTCGCATTGTGTGACACACCTGACGTAAAGTTCACATACTGGAATAAGTGTAACGACCTTGAAAATGGCGGGATGCACCCCATCATCTTTTACGATTCAACTGTAATTGCTCCCGTTCCTCACACTATTTATCAAACCATCCGAAAAGTTGGTATTGGGTTGAATCTTGCGGACTCTATTTGGAAGTACGTGTTATTAGGAACTTTACCAAAGCGGGATACGACTGACGGTCAGTTCGTTTTGAACAGTGTTTGAGAAGTCAGTAATATCAAATTTGCCCGAAGAAATAACAGCTATTCTAAAGGTTTTTAGTTCACCTGATTTTCTTCACCGCGCCGTATCGGAGCACCTGTCAATTGTAACTAAGTGTAGTTGATACACTCCTTTTCAGTTTTTCAGTGATACATTGGGCGTTGTGAACTTATTGGGATTTTATCATTCGAATTAACAAACGTCTTTCTTTCCGCTTGCTGTGCTGGATTCCCAAACTGACATAGCTGGAATCTCAAGACTCTGCGACTTCGGTTGATCGTTAAAAAGGAGGGGGAAATTTTGTTCACCATCATAACATTTTAAACATTTAACGTTACTCAGATCTTTTAGCTGAAATGTTTGTCCGTAACATCCGAGATCATCAGTTGACGTGAGAGGAATCACGTTGTCTATCATGTTAACCGTGGTGAGCATCGTCAAATACAAAATCTTATCGTATCATATTTAGGCCATTTTCCCTAGTAGGTAACATATAGAATCTGAGCACTGTTCACATTGGTTAGAAGCTGTGGCATTCAGACAGATCGTTCAGTCCGTACCTTAAGATGGAAGTATCACGTTAAAGCATATCGGTTGCGAATACCCTTGTCAAAATCAGAATTTGGACTCTTGTCCACTCTCTCAGGCGGCTACTATTTTCATCAGTGATCTCAGTACACACGATTGATTTCTCATACCTAGACTTTTCTTCACGATCGCCTGCGGAGAATTCCCACTACTTCTTTTCACAAGGGGCTTAACTGCAGTCTGATGTGAAAACTGATCAATTTAACACCTCAGTAATAACTGGTTAGTATTAGAAAGTGAACGAAGGTTTAAATTGCTACAAGTTATTAACCCCCAATGCTTGTCGCCACTCCGAAATCCTTTTCACTCTATCCACTGGACTTTATTCTCCTTGATACAACCCAACACTAGTGTGCGACGTTTAACAGAAATGGACATGGCAACCTGGTAGTGGCTAGTATTCTCGGACCTGACGTGAAAATAGCATTGGTCGCTGTTGGCCGATCACAATTTAACATGCATGCACGTGCCAAGGTTGCTGTTGATAAACATCGACGATTATCTGATTACTCAGTTTTTACGTAAGCCCGCTCCACTTGACTGGATACTCTATCCCGGACATCATGGAAACTAGTTGAAAAAATGGGCCGTATGATCAGTGTGAAAATACAGTTTTTTAATCCTGCTTGACTAAAGCCCAGTTGGTCTACTTCGTTGAATAACACGGCAACGAGTCTTTTATGCGCGATGTTGATAAACTGCTCGAGATGCTTTTGTATCAGCTGAGTCGAAAGCAAAAATATCAGCTGAGAAGACCTTCGTAGTTCTACTCTTCACATAATTATTTGGACACAGAATTTCAAAATGTATTCCATAGAAATAAAGCTATGCAGATCAGCAGTCCATGATATTTAGCCGGTGTTACAAGACGACATTAATATTGACACGAAAGTGTACTGGCTGTTTGAGGAAACTATAATAGTGAGATTTCTGATCATTGTGATTGAAAGTTTTTGAGAGTAAATGTGTTTGTGGTACCTTGTTATATCTCGAACAGTAGATAAGATGAATCAACAAACTTCAGCCCTCTCTTCCCAGTTGTCCATACAACATTTCACATGTGGACCTGAGAACGACAGCAACAGAAATAAGATTAGGTGGTTTTTATTCCGGTTGAGTGGATACTTAGCACGTGTGTGTATAAAAATGCAACAAGATATGGACAACAGGTTCCAGTAGGGTAATCTATGTTAACTGTAAGATATCCGCACCAAATATAGTACGAATGATGTTAAATAGTTTGGGCGTCGTGTTTAACATGTTATTGGTAAACAGATTGGGAATAACACAACGTTTCGAGCAAGTTGTAATACTCTACGTTTCAACCACCTCGGGTGGCCTTCCTCGGGAGTGTTGTAATCGAAATCGATTACAACACTCCTGAGAAAGGCCACCCGAGGTGGTTGAAACGTAGAGTATTACAACTTGCTCGAAACGTTGTGTTATTCCCAATCTGTTTATCAATAATATGTTAACTGTCTTTGTTTAGCCGAAAATGTTGTTTTATCTATTAAGGTTTAACCGTCATTTAGCAGTCCGGTGAGGTAGATGTACTGGTCATGAATACAATTGCTTCACACCAGGAGGTATGACCGAATTATCTCATTTAGTTGCACTCTCAAGGTGATTATTTTCTCGTATTGGGTGTGAGGTCATTAGTGTCAGATATCGCATTTTCACGGTTGACTCAATTCGAACTTCGAAACAACTGGGACGACCATTGTGGATAAACACTTACAGAAATGGAGAAGTACCATTTTCCCGGTTTCTTTCGAAGAGTGACTTGGACGCGTTAACCTGAGTGCGAATGCTGCGATCACTCACTAATAGCATTTGTCCGATAACGACGATAATCGCCAAAAGTAGCTAACTGTTGCGGAATTGCTTTAGATATGTGTAACTGATAGATTGGACCGGTGCAGTCCACACCATGATCAAATTACGATGTTTACAGTCTCAAAGGTTTGAATTCGAATACTGAGGAGAATGTGCACTTTTGTACACAAATTATTGGAGTAAGTTTTAACAATCCGACTGCAGGGTTGTGGTAAGCACAGTTTAGGTAAACTTCATCATCCTGATCAGAAATTACGCAACTTCATGGATGTTCACTTGTCGAATAACCACTTTAACAGAGTGAGCAAACCTACCTAAAGTTGACAAGAGTTTCTCGAAGGGGTACTGATCATTCATTTGATCAGCATATCCTCTTCATCCTTATGTATGACCTTCGGCAATTTTTCGGACTCAACAGAGTTCCATGAAACTCACTAAGTCCATTGACAAACACTTGAACAGCTGGCGTTTGGAAGAAGTGCGAAAGGCAGAGTAATGAATCACGAATCCACTTCAGGGAGCTTGAAGGGTGATTTGGACATTCCAAAAACACATGGCGACGGCTGTTTAGTCCATGGGTCAATTATATTCTGCTAAACGAAAAAGTATAATATGGTCTCTCTTGAGCGCTCCATCAGGTTTTGGAGATAAAAATCAAACACAAAAACATTCACCAAAAATTCGGAACTTTTGAGGTTTTTGGACATTTGAACAAACAGAGGGACAGTGTAAGGCAGACTGCTTGGATGAACGGCTGGTATTCATCAGCAGCTACTTCACCGATGTGTACCTGGAAGACGACAGAAAATGTATTTTTTTACGTGCTGTGAGCAACTGATTACTTATCTAGTGTAGGTCGGAGGGTGTACAACAGGTCTAAGCAATGGTAATGCGTATAATTGAGTCATGTGGGTTGAGAACTGCAAAAGACGCTGTCCACAGATTGTCCGGAAGCTTAATAGAAAGTCTAGGAACTGAGTGGCACCAAATGTGTTGCGTACAACGAAAATTCGTATTGACGGAAACTAAGAGACATACAATTGTTCCATGTGAAAATCTCCGCCATAGGAAATAGCTCTGTACTACTGGTCCTTTACGATGGAACGGATCTATCCGTCCCAATAAGTGGAAGTAGGCAGCTAGTCGGACATCATTTGACTTGATAAATGGACTAAATTTCTTCCTTCGCTGATGTTGTAACACTTGAATCATCGAAACGACCGAGTGTGAAGTGTCTCCTCTGCCTTACTGCTCACAGGGAATAGGTTCAGCACGTTTTTTCGGACAGCAAAATGGTCCGCGCGAACTGTTTTTTATGATGAATAATCTAGGCCAGTTAGCTGAGAACGGAAATTTTCCAGGCTACCAATTCACTTCGGCTCATTTTCGGTATTTGGGACAGCGACCGTCTTGACTGGTTCCGAATAAATTTCATAATGTGTTGTCCCTTTTACAGGGGTTTTTCCTCCAGGTAGTTATTACTGCTCACTGGATTCACCTTACAAAATTTACATTCATGTGGCGCGCGTTCACTTATACCGTCAAACCGGAAGGAACGGCGCGTTTAGAGGAGACTTGGTGAGGTAAACGCTTATTTTTTGAGAGGATGGACTCAGAAACCTACATTCACCCTTGGGTCTGAGGGCTTTCACATACTATACGACATCATACGCAACACAATTTATCATGTCTATATTTCTTTCCGTTGTTTTGCCTTTGTTTTCTTACAATTTGCTTCCTCTTAGAAGCATGATTTATGCTGGGCGTTTAGAGTAGGTCAGCAGTTTGGCACATATTTGGCCTCAAAAACATGAGGGTGATGTTTACCACTTAAACGATGAACGTTATCAGAACTTGCCATCTGTATTTTCTCACCACGAACGTGGTTCTGCAATATTGAGATAACGGTTAGTAGAACGCTATTGATACTTTTTATCTGAGGGTGCAATATAGAAAAAGTTGTTTGTATTTTCAATAATATGGGGTTTAGGAAACGATCACTTCTACAGACAATATGTTAAGTAAACAAACGTGCTGTTTTGTAACCAGTATTGTTCTGGTGGGTTATTGTTTAAAAAAGCTGGCCCATATTGCTCGACTGCGTAGCTCTGACTGTCTGGGTTACGACAAAATTTCAAGGCCAGTTGAGCAGTCTAAGAAACCAAACACATTTTCCTAGCATTTTGATCCTATTCAGCTGAATTATTGTTGATTTTGTAACGTTTCAGACTGACCATCTCACGTTTTGTCATGTTAGTTACTGAGTCCAAAAAAAACATACCGACTTTATTTATACAAGAAAAAATATATGCTGGATACATACGTAAGATCGTCTGGTATGAACATTAAGAACACTCTCTAGTGACAGTTATTTAAGTTCCGCTTGACTATTTTGAGTTGAAAATATGAAGACGACTGATTTTGATTGTATTTGTCTTGTAAAGGACATAGACGTGCCCTGGTTCCAATCACTGGAACGGCTAAATCAACTTTCGTCAAAGTTGGTCGTCTTCATTTTCCCGGTGTATCAGGAAAAGTTAGGAAAAATTAAACCAGAATACTAAAAGGGAGCTTTTGTAACGAAATGAATCTAACAAGCAACGAAACCTGTCAATCTGTGAAACTGTAAAACTGGTCGCACTGTTTAACTCTGTCAACCGCTAAGGTGAACGGAAATCTATTCAAAATGTTGCACTTTGTCAACTTAAGCCTGATCCATCCCGTCCGCCGACAGACAGCAAATATCCCTAAAGCCACCTTCGCGTCCAATACCAGATCCTGCCGTCTACCAGTGAATATTAAGGTGGAGCTGATTAATAAAAAAGGAAACGACCACACCCGCCCTCCAGTTGAAGTGTGTTATAATTATAGATTTCAAGTCAGATTCGAACTTGCCAATAAACTACAGAGATCAAGAGGACTTTTTGTGATTCGGGCAATCTTCATTCAAAGCATCATGTAGACTATTGCTAGGCGGATACAGGAATTTGTGGGAACAGGAAATAAAAACTCTCTGATGTCGACGAATTCATCGGGGCTTAAATCGATAGAGACAGAACATTGTTCATGGAAGAGCAAAGTCTTCTGATCCGGATAAAGTAGTTCGGAAGTTCAATTCGGAACCGAACAACGGGAGTGAGTATCAACTCACGATTAGAGCCCATCAGTAATAAATATATTTGTTCAAACTACATCCCAAAGTGTAGTGACAGGTTTCATATGCAATAGGTCGGTTGAAAAATTATTCCACTACGAAAGCTTTGACCTTTTGTGAACACTAATCAAATGGTAACCTTATACTTCTTATTTTCAATAATATCAACTATGAGAAAAGCTAATCGAAAGTTTGTACAACTCTGTGAATCACTCACAGCCGACACGAAGGTGTTATTCGAGCTAGTGTTGCATATAGTCATTACAAAACGGAGCAATAATGTACCCATATCTGAATACGGATAAACTCAGGTCATGGCAGTTAAACATACTCAGAAGAATTAAAATCTTATTAGGATAGAGAAAAAGGTAACTGTCTTCGAATAATCATTAATCTTGTATTTTTAGTCGGAAGTTTGTAGACAGCTGAACTGGGCAAGTGCTTGACTGCTGATTAGGTGAACAATAAAGTTTTTCGGATGATCACATCAACGCGTGTTACTCTTCATACTAGGTGCAATTAGGATTCTGGTTTATAGTCCACTGCATAGAGGTTCAGTTGAAGGTTTTTCCTCTGGCCAGGGTCACGTGCTAGAAAGAAACTCTAATTTACAGTTTTGTTTCGAGGAGAATTGGCAACTCCTGACAGTACAGTTGCCAGTTAAAGTTAACACAGTACTTAATGTATAGCATCTAAATTAAGTCAATGGCACAGTGGTCAACATATATGTATCGCGAGAACGTGCATTGAAGTTCCCATTCCTGTCATGATAAAAATATGCACATTGCTGAGCTCTACCAGGGGCGAGGCGGTAAGCAAACTGGGCTTAGAGTAATTCAAATTCCAAACTGCCGTTGAGCTTCAAATAGGTTTACTTTTATTAAAATGGCATCGCTCATAAAAGCATTTAACTTTCGGTTGGCGGCATCTGTGGAAACATTAGATTTCAATAGAAACCTGTATTTGTGTCCATGGAATCAGGTGTCAAATCTGTACTGTCCGGTTTACCGTAAAATATACATGGGAGGTATACATCAAAGTAAACGGTTGTTGGTAATAAATAGGCTGTCCGTCGAGGAGGAATGTAAGTCGATAAATCTTGACCAAATGTTTGGAAATAAGTTCGACCATATTATTTTGGTAGCTTTCAAACGCGGTTTTCGTTCAGCCAGGGAACGTTAAACGACTGAAGAGATTAGGATGGCTAACACCAACAGCAGTAGCGTCCCTGAATTTCCATGGTGTGATGGTTGCTCTTGCGTATACTTACTCGATCAACAGCAGGAATCTAAGCCATGTTGACTAGCTCAAGATATTGATCACCTGACAACACTTTCCAGCCGGCGTCCAAACACAAGTAATCTCGACAACCATATTTTAAAAACATGTTCCCTGTGCGCAGTAGAGTCTCAAATAGAGTCAGTCAGAGTCAGCCGGTCAAACTACCTTGCCCATTACCGCATGTTCAGTTAATGACCATGTAAAAAGCCAGTCAGCATGGCCTAGTCAATTTAGTATCACTGTTTACAACTGAAATATGTATGGCGTAAAGTAATCAAACGACAAACCGCCTGTGTAATTGTCATTGTGATTGAAGGCGAACTCAGTGGTAGAGGGTGTGAGTGGCACAATCGTGTTGTGTTGCTGTGGTAAATGGCGAACGTCATGGCTGTCCAGAAAACGACATAAGAGGACTGCCCACTCACCACGTAAGAGCACTGATGAAACGGATCATCTTCGATATTTTGTACTGCATCTATGTAAGGTGCTTCTGTTGAATCACAATGACACTCATGGTCAGCAGATCCTTAACATTATCCAGTGTAACTTATATATGTTGACTCGGTTTTGTTTCTTGTCAGCTATGTTCACTCAGGTTAAACCTTCATTGTTATTGTCATCGCTATTTTGGTTATCCCAGTTGCGCCGTCTCAACTGAAACCCATCTGTAACATCTCAGTCGTATTCCAAAGCATAATTACCACAGTCACATACTGTGCTTATAGGATCTTGTCTTCAGTTTGATGATAATTTACAGAGTTAAGCGGTAGTATACCTGCATCACATTGGGAAGTATAAGTGAGAACAAATGACAGTAACCAGACTGTATTCTTTGAAGTGTTGTTTTAAGAAAACCACTCTGGGACCAATCACAATTACTATTCATATGTACTCCAATCAAAACCACACACGACTCACGCGATCCTGATCAACTAATCAACTTTCCGAGCATCCGTTTGTTGGTTTTACACTTAACACTTTTTTCCTTCTAACAAGAAACATCTTCCGAAAAACACAACAAAACTCCTTCGGTTAATGTGGTTCTTAGAAAGAGGGATGTATTAATCTCATGGTGCCCATGTGAGGTGAGTGCGACACGGTGTGTTGGATAGTTTCACAGTTTGAATATCAATAGGGATTAATGAAAAGTATGTTCTGCATCTCACGATAACTTAGATGCTCCTGTACGAACTACGGTAACTACTGGCTATCTCTTGAGCTTTGTCACCATGACTACCTGTCCATCACACAATGATAAAATCGGAGTGAGAAGTGGTGATACCTAAAATTGATCTGGACTGAAGATAAACACTGAACTAGTTGGATGCGTGTTAACCAGCAGTTGCTGCGGTGCAACGTTATGAATGCACGTTGGCCAGAACAGTGACAAAACACCCAAGTCTAAACAGGAGCCACATAACGATTATTCGATTTTGAGTACTCACGATTGGCGGAAAAACGATATAGCCACTTTCTATTTCGACCCTGGAACAATTTTAAAAATTCGGTGTGAATGAGAAGGCAATACTTTGAAAAGTGTCGTTTGTTTGGTGTGCTGTTTCACGGACTTCATGAAGTGTGGATAAGCGTTGTTTGCTCCTTTCTTTCTTTTAAGTGAATGACCTTTAGTTCACGTTGCAACTGCGGTTCTTGTATCACCTACTCCAAATAGTTGGATGTGGCATGGCATACATTCCATCAACGGTGATTTGCTGACGAATGTTCACAAATGAACCCATCGATAATTCGTTGAGACCACGTAGTATGAGCTAAGCTTAGAAAGCTAAACTGCTTTAACTTCTATGCATTTTTACCTCGAACAAATAAACCTTGTCGGAAAAGTTATGGTGTTTGGTTGCTGTAACAGTGTGTGAAGATTTGTCGTAAACAGTTTGATGTTCCTTAATAACCCACCTTAAGGTAAGAAACTGGACCTGATCTACCAGGCCATCTTCTTCTGGTGCTTATGAGTCATTTTCTAGTCAGGCGAAGGCTTTCACGCATGCTTCTCTGAATTCAGCTGAAAAAAATGACCGGTTTAGAATTGAGAAGAATATGCAACGAACAAGCTTGTCTGTTGCTAGTTGGTCTCTGTGAATTCTCGTTTCTCGAAATATGTGCACATAATGAAAATATTCGTGCCTTGTGGGTGTTTTTGGACAGGAGTTGTCCTAGGTTGGTGTGTTCCCCGGAGTGTTTGATGTGTTACCGGTTAAGCATGCTTAAGTTTTCGATACAAGTTGTGAACACGACTGAGGTTATTCGGCTAATTTAGATAAATATACTGTAGATGTTCCCTTAGCTGCAGTGAGTACCCTGTGACTATGGCACTTCAGAGAAATTAAAATTTCAGACTCTTTTTATTTGTGAGATTTGGGAGACTTATGCAGATTTAAGTGTGTTTGTTCGGAGATATCGACAGAATTAGTGGAACCCAGTGACCAGTGTTCAGTGAGTTATACGTAATCAACCATTTTGTTTGGTACAAGTCGAACATTACACGAATTGGCTTTAGCTTTCAAACTGAATGAGAGCCTATATTAGTAAGCACCTCTAACAAGATGAGTCCCGAAACATAACCATAGGAGCAACAAATATTTTGTGCGCAATTCCTCAAGGTTGCGTCATAAACTGACTTCGTTTAGTATCGAACTGTCGTTCGAATCTACCACCACATTGAATTGTTATTGAAAATCGTTTATCTTCCCGTATTAGTCGAAGAGCGGCGAGACTACCGCGGACATCAACATAAGTTTGTCCATTTGGACATACTGCACTGACTTTACAGTCATGACAGATACGATGTCCGAACCACTCCGACTTCAGACAAAATAACCGCTTGTTAACGGCAGATATCCCACTGCAAACCACATGAGACGGTGTGTTTGGTTCTCTTTGGTAACTCGGGTGTGCAGTAAGACTGAGCGTTCATCGGCGGTCCTGGCAGATATTCCAGCCGAGTTCTTCCCACTTACCCCTCGGCTAGGCCTATTTGGATTTCAAATAGTCTAATTTAAATCTAAGAGAAAACGCAAACGAATTCGGGGCCTCAACTGGACCCTCCATAGTTTTAATACAGACTCATCTATGCGGATTTACACAGAAATAGTTTGTGAATTTTTCCTCTTTGAAATCAATACCAAGACCACGCTCCGATTAAAATTTGCTTCAGTGCAAAACAATGGTGTATTTGTGATGAGCACTTAAACTTATGGAATAACTCGTTTGTCTATTTTCATTGGTCGGTGGCTTGCTTAGTCTCTTTGGATGGCCTGTCATTTACCATGTAACTTAATGCTAATGACTGGTCTAATAATGTTGATCGATTTGTTGATGGTTCCTTGCGTGTCAGTTGGTTGTGCGGTGTTCATCGCTGTGTTCGATCGCACCACTCAATGCACGCCATTGTTTGGTACAAATCTAATTATTGGAGGGTATATCTGATTTCGTTGATTTGTCTGAAGCTTCATCTGTTCGAACCAATCATCGGCTTGGGCAACCGTGGTTTAGTTCGTTTAGCAGCCTAAGGTAGGTGCAGAAACCATCGACTTAAAAGCTGCAAAAATGATCATCTACTACTAGTGTTGTATATCCAGAAGGCGGACGACACAAAGGTTACTTTGTTGGAGAAACCAACACACTACTTAAGCGTCTGGGCACGAATAGAAACGGTAACACTCATTTGCACACCATACTCTTCTGAGGATACTCCAGTCGCTTTAGACACCATGTATCAGTTCCGTCGTGTAGCGAAAGCCATTTTATGTCATTCTGCCTTCCAACGATCCATCCCGTATCTCTGCTGTATTTATCACGTGATTATTTCGATCCGCGATCATCTGGTTCCATGCTGCTACTGAATAGTGATGTGAGTAGTATGGTGCGACCGTATCTCCTCACTACACTAGCTCATGTACCAACCCAACTAATTGGACGTACGAACGACGAGTTCTAACAAAATGGAAATTCAGGTTTAGAACACCCCGAATGGAGGAGATCGTTGCATACCTGCACGAACCCAAGATACCGTCCCTTACAGATCTGCGTTCCAGTTACTGGCAACTACTAATGGCACGGAAGGACAGAAGGAAGATCGCCTTTTGTGTGAACGGACAGCAGTATGTAATCCTGAGGATGCTGTTTGGCCGGTGCAACGTGCCAGTTACCTTCAGACGTCTCTTATCTTGCATTCTGGAGGGTCAGGTGAGGGTAACCGTATTCTCCTATACAGTGCCACAACATGTAGACAGACTGCGAGCAGGTCTGAAACCGGGTGGTAAGAAGTGCTAAATGGACCGTAGTTTGGCCGTCTGCCCGGGACACATGGCTGGTAATGGGAAGACCTAACCACTGCCAGCGAAATCGACGGCCATCAAGAACTTCCCAACAACAAGATCTGAGCAACAACTGAGGTGTTCCTTCGGAATGGTCAGTCACAGTCCAGAAGGTATATCCACTCTTCCAGCTACTGAGGACTGAAGATTTGGAGGTAACGTTTGACGAACTCAAACAGAAAGCTGCCAGCATTTAACGGTGCCTGATGATCCCAAAACCGAATGAGCCATCCATGGTGTCAGTTGATGTAAGTGATATCGGAATCGGGACGGTTTTTTCACAACCGTCGGGGACAATTGAGTATGCCAGCCGAGTACTGACAGGAGCAGAGAGAAACTATTCCACCTCAGAGAAAGAATGCAAAGCTATCATGTGGGCACTGGGAAAGTGGAGGATCTATCTGATAGCGACCACCTTCTGTGTTGAGACTGACCACAAACCCCTAATCTGGTTGAAGACGGTGGAGGATCCGCGAGGACGACTGGCGCGTTGGGCACTTCGACTGTAAGAATTCAACTCTATCATCGGACGTGTCAACGATACAAACAATGAGGTACCTGATACACTGTCGTGAAATACAATTGAAGCCATATCCGTAAACGCAGTATTAGTTGCCGATAGAGATCTTGGTCAATCAATAGCAACACCCTCAAGTACGCAAAATATTTGGGCATCTACTAGCATGAACCAAACCGAAGACGTTGACTTCGGGACTGAATGAGCTGTTACACATCTGGGACCGGCTACATCTGGAGAGCAATCAACTCGTCGTCGATGTGGAGGTGCAGATGTGGGTGCAACCTCAAAGACTGCCACTTATTTTAGTGGACCAGAGGGAACGTGCGATTCGACTGGCACGCACAGATGTTCACATAAAGCATGAACGCATGTATGAGGCGGACAGTGTAGATTTTCATATACTAATATGATCGGAAGATGTGACGGATTTCATTCTAGCTTGCCCCCATTTCCAACGGAACCGAGGGTCTATGACGGCAGCATTGCCGATGCAACCCATCACAACACACGCACACCTGGAGCATAGACATTTTTGGTCCACTACTAGCAAGTCCAAATGCAAATCGCTACATAGTTGTCATGGTTGACTATTTCACTCGATGGCTGGTAGCCATTCCGGCGGCAGATGAAACGAACAGAACAGCTGCACACGCATTCATGAGCAATGCCCTGTCTGGCTTTGGAGTGTCGCACAGAGCTATCACGGATCAGAACTCGCGCTTTAAAGGGCGACGATTTCAGGAGATGCTGAAGGACTGGGGGGGTGGTTTCAGCGCCTGAGAACATCGCGGTACCATCCACAAACGAACGAGTTGACGGAGCGGCTCAAACATACAATGAAGAAATGACTGGATAGTAAAGGCAATAGCTTGGAAGAGGAACTACCGGAGGGTTTGACTAGATGCCGCACGACGAAGCATGCAACAACTGGAAGTTCACCATTTGGCTTACTTACGGATGGAAACCAAGGATTCTCCTGGACGTCTGTGTCCATGGTCACAGAGGAGCAACTTTTACCGCGATAACGACGAACAACAGAAAGACAGCGCCAAGACAAATAAAGTTATGACTTGGGGCAAAACGCATATAAATGACGCCCGTTTGCGATCGGAGACCAAGCGAAAGTAAGGGACTACGGTCGGCCAGAAATATCCGGCCCCCGGGCAGGCAAGTTTAAAAGGCGGTGGAACGGACCATTGACCAACACAGACCGCAGAAATATGAGCATCCAAATCAGCTAAGTTTCTCGCGTGCGATGGGCCATTTGATACCCTGGGCCAATCGCGGCCAGTTCTATAAAACGAGAGGCGAATGTGCTGGACTATCAAACTGCAGGTGAAAGTAATCGAACTCACTGCAGAGTACCTCAACCCGATGGGGAAAGCATGGGCGACCAGATGGACCATCGCTCAACTGGATCAGCCCAACGGACGAGAAATGGCAGGCAAAATGAGATGGATGAGCAGATCGGGGGCACGATTATCCCAACACTATGAGGAATATCTCGACATGGTCATCGAATACGGTCAAGGCCCACAGCGGATAGATTGCGGACGAGTCAGCGTTCAAAAAGATCGAATTAACGGATGAAGAATGGCAGGTGGAACCCCCACCCCAAACAGAAAGCGTCGGTTGCACCTACACAAACCGGACCGAAGAACACATGATGTGTGAGAGGAAACCCGTGACAGCCACCCAGTTGGACAATTAAGATTGTAAGAAGACGGACACTGGTAGATGCCAGCATTTAGTATTGCCTCTTCAGTACCAAATAACAATAACCAGGAACATATATATGACACTAATTGGATGGGGGGTGAAGAATAAAATAGCAAATGGGGTGGAGAAACAAGAGGACAGAATGATTAAGTCCATGGGAGTCTGAGGCTTACATACACTTGTTTTTGTACACACAACACTGGCTTGAGACGACTAATCGCGACCGCCTCGGCAAAACGCAGGGAACGCGGATTAGCGTGGCGCATTATAATTCTGAATGTTAATTCTGGATTAAACCGGTGGCCAGTGGCCAACATGTGCCTGGCGATAGAGGAGGCCGGAAGCTTGCGTGATCCAGGGACGAAGGGAGTAGACTGCGCAGTCACATCCTGAACCCATTTCGGCAGATGTTCCTTCAT